>JAJLTX010000029.1:0-149480 GCA_030568365.1 Myxozyma kluyveri | reverse complement strand
GAATGTAAAATTGATACTGTTGAAATGAAATTCTTAAGCATTGTCATGGATTCAACTTGAGGTGCAACATTACCAATCTTTCCAAATACTTGAGCAACTGCTGAACCTCCAAGTCGTGCATTACCCATACCAAGGTCAACTAAAACCAATTTGGTTGCACCAATACCAGCTTCTTCAACCCTTCTAAGTTGAGGAGTCCATGTTGAATGAACATTTGTAACACCACTAAACGCAGTAACAACAAGTGACAACGGTCCAGTAACTTCTCTTGTTTCTTTACCTCGACCAACAGGCTCATCCCATTTCATTTTCATCGACATTGAATCTTTACCAACAGGAATACTAATACCTAATTCAGGACACATTTCAAGTCCAATTGCTTGAACTGCTTCATATAATAATGCACCTTCTCCATCATGTGTTGGCGCGGCCATCCAGTTTGCTGATAGTCTAACATGTTCAAGATTAACAATATCAGCAGCAATTAAATTCATAAGTGATTCTGCAACTGCCATTTGTGCTGATGCTCGTGCACTCATAAATGCTAATGTTGGCTTTTCTCCCATTGCAAATGCTTCTCCGGTATTAATCCCTTCACCATATGAAGTAATCGTAACACCAACATCTGCAACTGGAACTTGCCATGGTCCAACCATTTGTTCCCGAGCCACTAATCCTGTAATTGATCGATCACCAATTGTGATTAAAAATGATTTAGATCCAACTGATGGAAGATGTAACACTCGTTCAATTGCTGTTCGAAGTGGTGATGCAGGTCCAGTTGCATCAGTAAATCTCATTCCATCAACTGCACTTCCATTGGTATATCCATTTCCATCACTATCAACACTGTTACTGGTTGAATTGTTACTTGATGGTAATGGTGTACCTGATCCGCCGATTGGATTACCAGATGCATCAACATAACTTAATAATGAGCTATCAAATGCAGGAAGTTTAAGATTTCTTGTTGTTGAAGTTCGTGACATTTTAGGAGGCTTTCCAAATAATGTAGACATTTCAAGATCAATTGGAGTTGTACCTTGAAGACGATCAGTTACAACTAATTTTTCTTCAGCGGTGGCATAACCAACAACAGCAAAAGGACAACGTTCACGATCAGCGATTGCAGTAAATGCAGATAAGTCAGCTTGATCAACAGCCATAACGTAGCGTTCTTGAGCCTCACAACACCAAATTTCCATTGGTGACATTCCTGGTTCAGCAGATGGAACATCACGAAGTTCAAATCGAGCACCAAGTCCATGATCGTGAACAAGCTCTGGAAGTGCATTGGAAAGTCCACCTGCGCCAACATCGTGAACTGATTGAATTGGATTGGTTGGTAACGCTGAGCATGCGTCGAGAACCATTTGTACACGCCGTTGCATTTCGGGGTTACCACGTTGAACGGAGGCGTAGTCAAGTTCAACATTAGCATCACCTGAAGCGACTGATGAAGCAGCACCACCGCCAAGACCAATAAGCATAGCTGGACCACCAATGACAATCAAACAAGCGCCAGGTGTAATTGGTCTATCTTTAAGTGCATTCTTTGGACGTACAGTACCAACACCACCAGCAAGCATGATCGGTTTATGGTAACCACGAAGTTCATGCTTTCCATTTGGAAGCGGTAATGCAGTTGTCAAAGTACGGAAGTAACCTGTAATTGATGGTCTTCCAAACTCATTGTTGAAACTAGCACTTCCTAACGGTGCCTCGATCATAATATCAAGTGCACTGGCAATATGACCAGGACGGCCAACGTCAAGTTCCCATGGTTGTCTGAATTCAGGAATTAACAAATCTGAAACAGCAAAACCTGCAAGACCTGCTTTAGGTTTTGAGCCACGACCAACAGCGCCTTCATCGCGAATCTCACCGCCTGATCCAGTAGCGGCACCAGGGAACGGTGAAACTGCAGTAGGGTGATTATGAGTCTCAACTTTGGCGAGATAGTGCACTAATTCACGAGCCATTTGCCATTCACCCACACCTGCATTGGCTAAATTTGGTGAGAACAAAGTAGCGTCGAAGCCCTCGAGAACAGCAGCGTTGTCGGAGTACGCAGAGACGGTGTATGCACCTCCAGACTTTTCGTGAGTATTGCGAATCATTTTGAATAATGACATTGGCTTAACTTCGCCATCGATTTTCCAATCAGCATTGAAGATCTTATGACGGCAATGTTCAGAATTTACTTGTGCGAACATGAACAGTTCAACATCGGTAGGATATCGACCAGGACCAAGGTGATGAAACGCTTCAGCAAGGTAGGCGATTTCATCAGGAGCAAGGGCAAGACCAAAACGTTTGTTTGCTTCTTCAAGACGGTCTTTGGCATTCTTGACAAGTGGAATTGAGACTAATGGTTTCGGCTCGTGCTTGGCGAAGAGGTCGTCGTAGGAAGGCGCGTGATCTAGAATTGCCTGGAGATAAAGTATAATCAGCAATTGTAATTGTCAATTGATCATTAGAGATACGGACCTCGGTCATACGGTCATGGAAGCTATCAAGAGATAGACCAGCAGTGAGATGCTGCATCAGAGGGAATCCCTTTCGAACCGAGACGAGAATTGCAACACCGCGCTCAACACACTCGACGTCGCTTTCGAGGCCCGAAACGTGAGCAATGTTGGTTGCCTTGGAAGACCATGGCGAAATAGTACCAATTCGAGGAACGACTCTGAATAAGTAGTTGTTTGCATCGGCAGGCTTGGATGCATTGGTGACGACACAGCTGACAAGCGACGCGTAGCCAGCATCAGAGGCGTCAGGAGCAGTGTCATAGGTGAGCAATGACTCTAACAGAGCACGCTTATCGGCCCGCAGACTCCTTGTGTCGCTGTTTCCGTTCGCAGCGCTCTCGTCGTCGTCGTCGGCCGCGAGACCGGACTGCGGAGTGAGTGCGACGTAGTGCACGTAGACGGCGCGGATGGCGGTGACGGCGGAGGAGTTGACGGCGTGGTTGATGCGCGAGACGAGGTCTGCGACGCGGAAGGGCGAGTAGGCGACGGGGCCCGGCAGCACAAGAAGCCGCGCAGCAGCACCGGCGACGGCGGCGGCGGCGTCGGCCATGGCAGAGACGGAGACGGGACGGAGAGTCGAGGGGGCGAGGGGGGAGGGCTTGCTGGGAAAAGTCGCGATGGAGAAGTGAGTCTGGCGGTGAGAAAAGGAGGAAAATATTCAGACGCCGACGTCAACATTTGTTATAGGCGAGTCATAGCGTTACCCGGCGAGCAAAAGTTTTGGCGGGAGCAAGTTGGGACTTGGTGGGTTCTCCCAGCAGCAAAAAATATTCGCACTTGTTCATTTGCAAGAGAAGAAGGGAAGCTGTGTTGAAGAGCAGGAGACAGCAAAGATGACGACAGAGGAAGTAGCAGTGTCTAAAGAAGAGCGCAAGAGATTGAAGAAAGAGGCCAAGGAGGCGAGGAAGCTGCAGAAGAAAGAGAAGAAGGAGAAGGTCGAGGCTGAGGCTGAGGATGTGAAGGAAGAAGCCAAAGAGAAGAGCGAGAAAAAGGAAGAGGAAAAGAAAGACAAGAAAGAGAAGAAGGACAAGAAGGACAAGAAAGAAAGAAAGGAAAAGTCCAAGAAGCGCGAGCATGACGAAGTAGAGACTGATGAACCAGTCAAGAAAGTCAAGACCGAGTCAGCAAAGCCAACCTCAGCCTCAACTTCCGCCGCCACCGACGCCGAAATCAAGGCTTTCCTCGAGACCAACGAAATCACAATTATTGATCCATTGTCGGCCGACATCAAGGTCGTTCTTTCGTTCAACGATCCCACTCTTGTCAGCAGCGTCGACGAGCGCGTCCGCTCTGTACTTTCAAAGTACCCCAAGCCTACTCCCATTCAGAGTGCGTCATGGCCGTACCTTCTCGCAGGTCGCGATGTCATTGGTGTCGCTGAAACTGGTTCTGGAAAGACAATGGCATTCGCTGTACCAGCTGTTGCTAATCTACTGTCTACCGGTGCTGTCAACAACAAGAAGGCCAAACCATCCGTATTGGTCATCTCACCTACCCGAGAGCTCGCACTCCAGATTCACGAGCAAGTTGAGGAACTTGGAAAGGCTGTTGGAATCAAGTCTGTCTGCGTCTACGGTGGTGTATCAAAGGATGACCAGAAGCGTGCTCTGAAAGGGGCGCATGTCGTCGTTGCTACGCCCGGTCGTTTAATTGATCTTGTCGACACTGACGGTGCAATTGATCTCTCCGCGATCAATTGCGTTGTTCTCGACGAAGCTGATCGCATGCTCGAGAAAGGATTCGAAGAAGACATTAAACGAGTTATGCGTGAAACTGCTGGTTCTTCTCGCAAGACCGTAATGTTCACAGCAACATGGCCACCATCGGTTCGTGATCTTGCAATGCAGTTCCTTAGTGATCCTGTTAAATTAATGATTGGTGATCGTGAAGATGAATTAAAGGCAAACAACAGAATTTCTCAAGTCGTCGAAGTTATTGATCCAAGAATAAAAGAACAGAGATTATTACAAACTTTGAAAGAATATTATTCATCACCTGGTGCTAATAAAACTGATCGCGTATTGATTTTCGCATTGTACAAAAAGGAAGCAGCACGAGTTGAAAGATTCTTACAAACAAGAGGATATAATATCGCAGCAATTCACGGTGATTTATCACAAATTCAACGAACAACTGCACTTGAAAATTTTAAGACTGGGTCATGTCCATTATTACTTGCAACAGATGTTGCAGCTCGTGGTCTTGATATTCCTGCAGTTAAACTTGTTATAAATTTAACATTCCCGTTAACTGCTGAAGATTACGTTCATAGAATTGGTAGAACTGGTCGTGCTGGTCAAACTGGAAAAGCAATCACTTTCTTTACAGAGCATGAGAAACATTTGTCAGGTGCTTTAATTAACGTACTTAGATCTGCTGATCAACCTGTTCCTGAAGAATTATTGAAATTCGGTGGTCATACAAAGAAGAAAGAACATTCTGCATATGGTGCATTTTATAAGGACGTTGATTTAACCAAGAAGGCTAAGAAGATTGTGTTTGATTAGATGTGGTAACTAGAGTTATTGTAGACTAAAAGTAATGATTATGGTTTATTTATTGTCGAAGAGTGTAGATACACCATACATGTGAGGATAGGTGAACAGCTGAGACGAACAACGGGAACCCGAACCCCTGAATAAGCGGTGCTATGACGCAATCTGTCAAACGGCGCCTTAATAACCGCTTATCCTGTTCGATTGTTCCTTTCTTTTCCCCTCAATTTGGATTTTTACTTCAGTTTTACTCGCGATTATTCACAATAGAAATGGCAGCCACAATGCGAGCAGTTCAAGTCAAGAATGGCGGAGGTCCAGCGGATGCTTTATTTGTTGCTAGTGACGCTCCAATGGTAGCTGAACCTGGCGCTGGTGAAGCGGTTGTTAAAGTAACCGCTTTCGCACTCAATCGAATGGATATTATGCAACGTAATGGCGGATATCCCGTATGTATCTTACTTAAAACTGAAGTTAGGGAGAATATATGGCTAATTGAGTACAGGTTCCACCTGGAGCATCTGAAACGCTTGGTGTTGAATTTTCCGGTGAAGTTGTTAGTTTAGGACCAGTTGACGAAACCGCTACTTCATTCACAGTTGGACAACAAGTATTTGGACTTGTCCCTGGTGGAGCATATGCCGAATATGTTATGTGCAATACTAAATTACTAACACCGTGGTCGTTACCGACAAGTCCCACAAGCGGACTTACATTAATTGCTGCTGCCGGTGTACCAGAAGTTTGGTATACAGCAACACAAGCCTTACTTTACATTGCAGAAATTCATAAAGAAAGACAATTTCCTGAACCAGGACTTGTTAAGAATGTATTGATTCATGCAGGAGCCTCAGGGGTTGGAATTGCTGCAATTCAAATTGCAAGATCTGTACTTGGACCCGAAGCAAAGATCTTCGCAACAGTCGGATCAGATGATAAAGTTCATTTTGTTGAAAATGTTGCCGGTGCTACAGTTGGAATCAATTATAAAAAATACGACTTTCCAACTATTATTCAGGAGAAAACTGAGGGAAAAGGTGTTGATGTTATTGTTGATTTCGTTGGCGCTGATTATATTACGAAGAATATCGACTGTGCTGCTAAAAGCGGAAGAATTGTTATGTTATCTTTACTTGGAGGTGCACTTGCACCAAATGTTAACTTAGGAGCTGTTTTACGCAAGAGTACGTACTCACCTTTTGTTCAACTGTCTTATCAATTACTAACGAGCTTCACATAGATCTTAGAATTGAAGGAACCACACTTCGGTCAAGAGGAGTTGAATATCAATCTGAAATCAAAAAATTGTTTGAGAAATACTCATTACCTAATTTAATTTCAGGTGATTTTGTACATCCTGTTGATAAAGTATTCTCATGGAATAAAATTATTGCCGCTCATAAATATATGGAATCGAATCTTTCAATGGGAAAAATTGTTTGTGTTATTGATTAGTTGATTGTATGATTGAAGGTAGATGGATTTAAATTACATTTTGTTTTTCATTACAAGTTTTGGTAGATGGTAGATTTACTAATGCATTTTGAGAAAAGTGGTAGTATCTGATCAAATATTTAAATTTGTAATTACATAGGAATTGTAAACGTCAAGTTTTGATACAGTAAGCCGGAACAGAATATCCGAAACCGGAAATCTCGATGCGGCGTGGAACTGAGAGTTTGAGTTGCCGACGCCATAGTTTGCCATATGCCGTCGCGTATGTAGTCCTTATCATCTCATATGATTCATATCTTCAAATAATTGATCTCGTGCAATAAAAAATCAATCAATTGAGTTACTTAAGAGTTAAGGAAAATAAAATGCCTGCTAAAAGAAGGAAACAATCAAAGAAACAAAGTGCTCCGCCACCTGTTGAAAATGAAGAAGTTGAAGTTGGTACATTAGGTGGTGATGGCGCCGTACCTATTGAATCACCACCTGCCGCAGATCTTCAAGCTAGAAGTAACAGCGAACCTATAATTCCAACTGCAAGTGAAAGTGAAGGTGATACAAGTGGAAAAGATATAAATGGAAATGGACAAAGTGCAACAAAATCGAAACCAAGACGTCGAAGATCAAATTCAGCGGCTAAAGCAGGAAGGAAACCACAACATCGACGATGGAAATTTCGAATACAATCAAGTAGAGTTGTATTTTTTCTTGGAGCATTAGTTGGAGTCGCATTAGCATGGTATTATGCAGCATCACAAGATTTAGTTTCATTAGATGTATTAGGAGAATTAAATCTTGATTCATTTACTGAATTTATGGAAGATATGAAAGGAAGATTACCAATTGGTTTACTACAAGAAGCTAAAGAAGTTTCCGATCAAGAACATAGTACTCCTTCAACTGAGGGTTTTGCAGTTGGTAAAGCAATGCTTAAAGAAGGTTATCGTGCAAAATTCCCGGTTATTATGGTTCCTGGTGTTATTTCAACTGGTTTGGAAAGTTGGTCGGTCGTTGATACACCAGAGTGTGGTTGCGAGACTTATTTCAGAAAGAGATTATGGGTATGTTTTCATTAACTGAATTGTTGGAATTGTGCTAAAATGTTTACAGGGAAGTTGGAATATGTTACGAGCAATGTTAATGGATAAAGCTTGCTGGCTGGTATGTCACTCTTCACCAACTCTCTGGTCGCTACTAACATGTGATAGAAACACATTATGCTAGATCTTGAGACAGGTCTTGATCCACCAGGCTATAAATTGCGCGCAGCAGAAGGATTAGATGCGGCCGATTTTTTCATTACGGGATATTGGATTTGGAATAAGATTTTAGAGAATCTAGCAGTGATTTCATATGATCCAAATATGATGTACTCGGCAGCATATGATTGGAGATTGTCATATATGGATCTTGAAAGAAGAGATGGATATTTTTCAAAACTAAAATCCTTAGTTGAAGAAAATAAACGGAGGCACGGACAGAGAACAGTATTTGCATGTCATAGTATGGGATCACAAGTATTCTTTTTCTTTTTAAAATGGGCTGAAGCATCAGGTGAACATTTTGGTAATGGGGGTAAAAGCTGGGTTAATGATAATATTGAAGCTTTTGTTGATATTTCAGGATCTTCGTTAGGAACACCAAAAGCAATTGTTGCTTTATTAAGTGGTGAAATGAAGGATACTGTTCAATTAAATACATTAGCAGTTTATGGATTAGAGAAATTCTTCTCGCGCGCAGAAAGAGCTTTAATGTTAAGGTCATTTCCTGGAATTGCATCAATGTTACCTAAAGGTGGAGAGGCAGTTTGGGGAAGCTTAACTTCAGCACCAGATGATCCAGGAGATAAAAATGTTAGTTATGGAAATTTCATTCAATTCAGAAATACATTATCTTCATTGTCTTCTAAAAATTTAACAGTTTCTGAAAGTATTGAATTCTTATATAGTCAAGCACCTGGTTGGTTTAGAAATAGAACTGAAGAAAATTTTAGTACAGGTTTGGCTAAGTCTAGAAAAGAATTACTGGAAAATGACGATGATTATAGTAAATGGGTTAATCCGTTGGAAGTTGCTTTACCATATGCACCAGATATGCATATTTATTGTCTATACGGAGTTGGTAAACCTACCGAGAGGGCATACATTTATCAGGAAGAAAGAGATAAAGCACTTGTGAATCTAAATGTTTCAATAGCAGCAGCGAATGCACAAACTGAACCGGTTGTTATGGGAGAAGGAGATGGAACAGTTTCATTATTAACACATGCAATGTGTCATAAATGGAAAGAAGAAAATAGTAAATATAATCCAGGACGAACCAAAGTTACAATTGTTGAAATGAAACATGAACCAGAAAGATTTGATGTTCGAGGTGGTGCTAAAACAGCTGAACATGTTGATGTGTTAGGAAGAACAGAGTTAAATGAAATGGTTTTAAAAATCGCTTCTGGAAAAGCTCAGGATATTGAAGATAGGTATGTTAGTGGATTAAGAGATTATGCGGCTAAGATGGATTTGGGTGAGAATTGATGTGTGAGATTAAATGTATTGATAGTACATGAAGGTAATGAGTAAATGTAGTAATATATGTACAATTGTATATGAATTTGTGTGAGAAGTAGATGATCTATAAATTAATTTTCCTCCGATGATCAACTGTTCCAACAGGAGGGTCCTGAATATTCAGAGCCACAGCTTCAGTTAGTTTTTTAAATTCCTTAAGAATATCTTCAGAATGTTTATCCTTTGCATCAATAGTAATTGGTGGTCTATCGTGGAACTTAACTGAAAGAGTTGCAGGTGCAGATTTTTGATCGGCTTCAGATTCAGGATTCGTTCGAGTAATTGTGATTTCTGTGTCTGGATTATAAAACTGAATTGTTGGAAGAAATTGTCTCCAGAATTTACTATATTCAAATAAATAACAGACACGTTAGCTATATTACCTTATTAGTAAATGTGATATAGATATCAACGTACCGAGCACCCATGTGACCGTAGCTGTTGAGAGTCTTGAACTCCAGGTGGATGTTGGTCATGGAAGGCACGCGGACTGCCGCCTTGCCGAGTGCGATGGTCCGCAGCCGTGAAATCTGGTGTTGTACACGACTCATTTTATATATTTAAAATATATACAAATGTCCACAACTGGCTGGCAGCAAACTCGCACTCTCGTAGACTCGTGAACCTCGGCGACGGCCCGAGAAAAAAGCGGCACCCACGTGACCGGTCATGTGGGTCACATGATCTCTATGCTGCGCCCCAACCCTGGCCTTTGCGCTCAGTCATCGCCACTTCCAGTTCCACTTACTGTATCTCCAGTCTCGTCTCTTCCATTCTGCCACGCCCTCGCACTTCACCACTTTTCCTCACCACAGCGCAGCGCGCACTTCCCAGCGCAACTGCTACACGTTCTACACCACTTCTACTTTACCTCACACACAAATTTACACAATGGCGCGTCTTGGAAGGAGACGATACGCAAGAGTACGTTCTGTGTCCCGTTCGTCGCATTTGTGGCGCTCTCCGCTAACCTCCGTTCCTCCACAGCTTCGCTCCGAACCGACTTCTTCATCGCTTGTTCCAGCAGCTTCAGATGCTGCTTCGTCGGCTCGTCCATCTTCAGATAACGTCGACGATGCAATGTCCGTCGACCGCGCATCCGCTACAGCATCTACTTCACAGCCTCTCAGAGTCCCAGTTTCACCGCCACCATCGTTCCGGTCTGCGTCGTCATATATGCCACTTCAACCCGACGATCCACTTGCCCGGTCATTTGATAATGCTGCTGTTGATCAAATTGCTGAAGAGAATAACGATGGCGATGATGATTTCTTCTTCGGTCGGAATGCTGCTGCTCCCGCCGGATCCGTCGCTGCGTCGTCAGCACTTGAAAGCGAGCATCTTTTGCCATCATCTGCCGCAGTAGTCTCATCATCACCCGCTGCATCATCTTCATCAAGCTCCTCATCATCCACATCTGCATCAGCTCATCACCTCACTCAGAGCTCAAATTCAAACGACGGTGTATTCGCCAACATCATGGCCAAGCCTGAAGCTGGTGGAAAATCAGGCGACGAAAATCCTCCATCATACGAAGAAGCTGCTGCCGATGCTACACCGCCATACTGGGAGACTACTGTTATTGCTCCAGGATTTGGTTCTGACGAGATTTTCATCGAGGGCCTTCCTGTCGGTAATTTCTTCAACTTCATTTGGAATTTACTCATCTCCGTTTCTTTCCAATTTGTTGGTTTCTTACTCGCTTACCTTCTTCACACTACACATGCTGCCAAGAATGGATCGCGTGCTGGTCTCGGTATCACTCTTATTCAATACGGCTACTTCATGCGTACACCAACTGACAACAGTACAAATGGAGTTCCACCTGACGCAGCATCAATCGTCGCATCCGCAGACGTCGATCCGAACTCCTACAATTTCCAAACCGGCTCATCAGTAAATGGAACATCACCAACTGATGGCTCGGGTGCAGCAGCAGGTGATCAAGATACATTATCACTGATACTTATGTTTATCGGATGGTTCTTACTGGTTAAATCTACAACCAACTATTTCAAAGCTCGAAGAATGGAACAACTTGTACTTCGTGGTCCCGATGTTTCACAAAATTATTTATAACTCGTGGTTTTAATGGTTGTCATGTTTTTAAGTATTGTACCCGGTTTTGTGCATTCGCATTAGTATTTTTCGTTACCTACCATCTATTTCTAATACATCTTCCACTTCAACCTTTCACATCTCTCTCTTATTATTATGTTTGTTGTTCATGGGTTTATAAGGTTAAACGGATGGTGATTCCTGGTTCTTTTATTTTATTTTATTTTATTTCTACCTTTTTTTCTTAAACTTTTTGGTAACTTTTTGTTGTTTATGTATAATCTGCTATTATCGTCTGAGTTTTAAGTTTTGCTGTTCGGACTTTATAGAGTCGTTTTTTATTATAAATTTATCGTTATTATCCAGTTCATATTTCCTGTAGATTTTTGTAGAAAAGAAGTAAAATTACATTTTTAATTTATCTAAATATGAAATACGATAGCATACATAAACACAACGTAACATTTTAAAACAACATTAGAAAAACCAGGACAAAATATACACATTAAGTCAACTCGATTTAATTTATTCAGGCTAAGTATCCATTAGAAGCTTGAACAATAGCAGTACTTCTTTTAGCGTCTAAGAATAATTCTTCAGCTTCTTGAATATCAGAAACTTCAATTTCTGAATGACTATTAGCTTTTGCTAAAATTGAAGCAGGTGCCATTAATTGAAGTGCGTAACGTAAACTTGATTTAATACCTTGTTCTGAAATCTTAGTAATTGCAGATTCTGTCATTGATAATCCCTCAATTGTTTTACGTTTCTCAACAATTAATTTAATTTCTTCTTGAGAATATGGTAATGTTCTAACTATTAATAATCTATCAACAAGATCTGGTGGAACTCCATGAGGTGCAATTATATCTTCTGTTCCACGAATTGTAGCCATTCCACGATTTGAAGCAAGTACAACAACAGGTGAAATTGAAGATTCAAGTGCTCTGTTAAGATATGTGAAACATTCAATATCAAACATATGAACTTCATCAATAAATAAAACTCCTGGTACCAATTCTGCAACTCCTTGATCAATATATTTATTAACAACTTTATTAATCTCTTGTCGAAGTTTATCTGTAATTTCTGTCTTCTTGGGCTTCATTAACTGTCCCATCATTGACATAATATCTTGTCCTCCCTGTGGTTTGGCATTCGCCATATCAAGATCATGTAATGTAACATCTTGAACAATTTCTTTCTTCTTATGAACATCTCCTTTTGGAAGTGGAACATATTCTTCTGCTTCTAAGTCAAATTCAGTTGCATAAGCATCTGATCTTCCAACGCGCTATAACACAAAATTAACACAGAACTCTTATTTCATCAGAGAAATTTAATAACATACCTTAACAGCACCAGTATTAGCTTCAATATAGATAATATCACCAACAGCGACTCTTTCTTTTTGAATACTTTCATAAATTGATGGATCAAGTCGTAATTGTTTTGTACCTTTAAATGATTTAAGTCCAACAACAACATGACTAATTGTCTTTCCATATCCACCTAATGGATTTTCAGCTTCTTCAGGTGTTAATTCAGTTACTTCACCTTCATAAACTTCTTTAGTTTCCTTAACTCTCAGACCTACATAACGTTAGCATCACTTCTCACACTCAATCAATAAAAAACGTAATGACATACCAATAGCTCTTCTAAAATTCTCCATTAGTGCTTCAGTCTTTTTGACTTCAGTTGAGAAAATCTCTGAACCAGTAATTGGACAAAATGGAACTTTTGGTCCAAGTTCTTGTGACATTGCTAATGCTAATGCTGTTTTACCTGTTCCTGGACCACCAGCAAGTAAAATTGCTCTTCCTGACATTTTCTTTGCTTTAATCATATCAACGATAATTCCACATGCCTAAATACATATCGATCCATTAGTACTTCCTTTTGAATGGAATTAAAACTAAAGTGGTTGACATACTTCACGAGCATTAGTTTGACCAATAAATCCACCATCAACTCGAGTTGCCATTCCACGATCATCAAGTCCAAGTCCTTTAATATGTGTATGTGTTGCCGTCCTACTATCACGACCTGATGATTTAACTTCATTAATCTTAACCATTTTGAATACTGTTTAATTCTAGTGTAAACGATTTTAGTTGATCTTGTTTGATGTGATTTACGAAGTCACTTCTTGTATAGTAATTGAATCAGTAATCACACTTGATTCGTAACGTATTAATCAATTTCCCCAATCTCTTGATAATAAATAACTAGACAAACCACTATAGCCAAATTTATATCTTCTTCTCTGTTGGATATGTATCGAATTGAAGAAGTTACCTTTTGCAAGGGATCAACGATGGAATTTCATCAACGCCGCAGGAGTTCAATAGGATTTCCATAATGTAGAAAATTTGTTACATAGACCGAGTTTGTAAGGGATCCATCCCAGCGGCGATACGCTACGCGATTAATAAAGAAATCAAGTTGCGTATTGGATTACTATACAATCATTACTCATTGAATACTGTCTATATTTGCAACTTGATCTTATAGATCATACTAAATATATAATTACAAAATGAATATACGCGAGTCGTGGGGTGATCGACTTGACGGTACGTTTACGATACTTCAACAATTATTATGATTTAAACAGAACATTCGACTGACAAGACATAGAATTACATAAAGCACAAGAACCGACTCCCGAGTTACGAAAACAAATCGAAACTGAAATACTTAATGAATTAGCTAAAAACCCACCAGCATCAAATGGATCATTACATCCTTCAATATCGCCATTAAAAGAGAGTGAAAGTACAGAGTTAATTCAAGATGCAATTACTAAATTAACATCTACAGAAAATAAATCAATTGGTGGAATTGATATTTCAAGATATTCACAAATTGATTTTGATAGTGCAATGGAAGATGACTTATCAATTTCTGAAAAGAAAGAGATTTTGAAAAAAGCGTATGTGGCATTAGCATATACAGAAATTCGAAAAGATAATCTTGATTTGTTAAGTTTATTAGGTCAAAATCAATGGTTATTTGCAAATGATGAAATTGAACAAGATTTAAAAAATTTCGAAAATGAATTGGTTAGACTACAAAATGAAGCTGCAAGAGCTGCGAGAACTGCTAAGGGTATGGATTGATTTAATTTTATGTCATTTTGTTGAAGTGCTTTATTGTTTTGTGGGTTGTATTTTAGATTGGCGTTGTAGTTTTAAAATTAATGTAAAGTAGATAACTTTTATTACAAAACTAACTATAAATGCCCAAATGTAAACTAAACGTATATGTACAATTAATGTGTATATCAGTGACCATAAATGATACAATATCTTATCCTATTCCTCATCTTCATCTTCATCGTCATCATCGTCTGAAACTTCTTCTGCTTCATCATCAATAAGACCATCACCTTCTTCACCTTCAGAATCACCTTCTTCGAATTCTTCAGCAGCTTCATCATCTTCATCTTCATCCATTTCATCTTCATCCTCATCATCTTCACTATCATCCTCACTATCGTCTTCTTCACCAACCACGAATCCATTCGTTCCAAGTACTAATTCATCTTCATCTTCACCTTCAACATATTCAATAACTCCATTTTCACCATTTCCGTCACCATCTAAACCTTCATTTCCTTTCGAATTCTCTTCAATTTCTCTTCTCATTTCAATTTGTGCGGCTAACATATCTAATCTACCTTGTAAAGCCAATAATCTATTTAAACTACCTGCTTGTCTTGATAACATAGTATGTAATGAATTTAATGTATCAACAAGTTTAGGTTGACTAACCAAATATCCACCATGTATAACCAATAACCATCTAATCCAAATTGAAAGTTGACTTGATCTAACTGGAGTTTTAGCGATTCTTTCTGATAATCTCTCTAATAAGCTGGCTGATAATGTTGAATCTAATCTTTGAATTGTGGCTTTTATAACTGAAATATCTGAAACTTGTAAACAACTTTCTAATAATGCTGAATCATTCGCTGAAAGCGCTTGGGTTACTATAGTTGAAAGTGAACCTGCTGTAGGTACAACTGTTTCTTGTAACTGCATCTTTAATAACCACAACTATATAATTTCAACAGAAACTATTAATAAATAATCTAACTCTATTTAATTATTTAATTATCCTTGTCACTTGTATTGCAAAATAAATCTATTGCACAGTACGATACAATTTTTTATTTTCATTGGGAATCGCCCGCAAAAACTTTACAGTGAGACAAATTATAGTTAAAGTCTTGGTGGAGTTGGGAGTTTGGTCGCCGCCGCTTTAAAACCTGCAAGGCTGCAACCGCTTCAAGAACTTGGGCTTCGCCCTCGCTAATTTGCATGTACATCGAGTAATTTGATTAATGATTATGAATATATATACAACAATAATAATATGCAACACTAACAAAACATAATAGACGGGATAATTTCCGGAACTTTGCCTAATTCAAATGAAGCTGCTTCAAACGCAGCTCTTTCTTGAGCAGTTAAATCTTGAGCTTTAGGTAAGAATGTAGCACCAGCAGATTGATTAAATGCTCTATGTTTTGTTTTAGTTCCACTGTTAACCGACTCAGAAATTGGACTTCTTTTCTTTTCTGCAGCATATATTTGAAATACTTCATTTAATGATCTTGGTCTTGCTGGTAATTTCTTGGGAAATATTCTGGTAGGATCATTTTTAAATGAATCTGCTAATTGAAATCGTTTCATGGAAGATGAACGTCCATCAAGTTTAACTTCTGGAAATACTATCACTGGTGGCAATTTTGATGTTGCTGTTGGTGTATTTGGTTGTGTTGATGGCCTTGGTGTTGATGTCGATGTTGATGTCGATGTTGTGGTAGTGGTTGTTGTAGTCGATGTAGGAGTTGGTGTTGGTCGTGATTGTGGAGTTGGTGGTTGAGATTGTGACTGATTCTTTGGTGCTTGCGGTGATTGTGAAAATGCCGAAACCGGCGAAGCTGATTTTGTTGGTTGACTAATCGTAGAAACTGGTGAAGTTGGTTTCGCAGACTGACTAAAAGCAGAAACAGGCGAAGATGGTTCGGCAGGTTTACTAAACGCCGAAGCTGGTGCAGATGATGCAGGCGATTGAGCAGCTTGACCAAATGTTGGAACAGATGACGCTGGCTTTACTTGACCAAATGCTGAAGTCGATGTAGATGGTTTATCAAATGCTGAGGCTGCTGCAGATGACTTACCAAATACTGAAGATGACGAAGTAAATTGTCCTGATTGACCAAACGCTGGAACAGTCGTTGATGGTTGAGAAGATTGACCAAATGCTGGAACTGTAGCTGATGATGTTGGTGCTGGTTGTTCAGCCTTTGATTCGACTGGTGGTGATGGCGGAAGTGGAGCTTCTTCTGCAACCTCATCTTTAACTTCATCTTTTGCTTCTTCCTTAACTTCTTCCTTAGCTTCTGCCTTAACTTCTGCCTTAGCCTCTTCCTTAACCTCTTCTTTGACTTCTTCCTTAACTTCTGCCTTAACCTCTTCCTTAACCTCTTCTTTGACTTCTTTGACTTCTTCGACCTCTTCCTTACCATCCTCCTTAACTTCAACCTCCTTCACCTCATCCTTCACCTCATCCTTCGCAGCCTCAATACTCAATCCACCAAACGACAACTCCTCTTCACCACGGCCAGCACTTGAATTATCCAAACCAAGCGGCCCTACTTTCTTTTCAACATCACCCTCTTCATCCTCCATTTCATTATCATTCACAATTTCATTTGTATTTGCATTACTATTAAATTTAGCAAAAGCAGATGACGTTGAAGATTTAATTGCACTTGTATTAAATAAAGCGAATGGAGATGATGTATTTGTATTTGCTGTATTAAATGATGCAAACGGTGATGGAGCCGGTGCTGATGAATCTGATTTTGGTTGAGTAAATGCAGATTGTGAATTTGATGCAGGTTGATTAAATGGTGAATTTTCAGGTTTGCCTACTTGTGCAAATGGAGATGGTGCGTCTGATTTACCAACTTGTACAAAAGGTGATGCGTTATTTGCATTATTACCCAATTGAGCAAATGGAGAAGCATTTGAGCCTGATGAAGCAAATTGCCCAAATCCAGAACCTGCAGAAATAGGACCAATAGTAGATGAAGTTTGATTATTACCAAATCCAGAATTGCCAAAAGCAGGTCCTCCTGTTGAAATTGGAGTTTGTCCAAAACTTGATGATCCAAATGCTGGTGAGGATGTAAGTGAACCACGACTTCCTAATGATTGATTGCCAAATGCTGGAGTTGTTGAAGAGGCCCCTTGGGAACCGAATGCCGATGTGGTCGATGAGGATTGTGAACCGAATGCAGGAGTGGCAGTTGATGGAACTTGTGAACCAAATGCAGGAGTGGCATTTGAAGGTGCTTGTGAACCAAATGCCGGAGTTACATTTGACGGCGCTTGTGAACCAAATGCAGGAGCTGTAGATGAAGCATTTTGAGAACCAAAAGCAGTTGTATTTGCTTGATTTTGAGAACCAAATGGAGAAGGAGATTGAGAACCAAAGCCAGATTGCGACGATACAACTTGACCAAATGCAGGAGTTGATGACTGTGGAGCTTGAGAGCCAAATGCAGAAGCTGGTGCAGCTCCGAATGGTGATTGACCAAACACAGGTTTTGGTGGTGCAGCCGAACCGAATGCAGATCCTGTATTACTACCAAATGCAGAATTTGAAGCGGAAGAACTACCAAATGAAGATTGACCAAATGCAGGAACAGTTGATACTGGCGCCATTGAACCAAATGGAGATTGTCTATTATTGCCCATATTTGAAAAAGCAGATGTCGTTGAAGTTCCATTAATCGGTTGTAATTGTGAATTCATTGGCGAAGAACCAAATGAACTTGCTCCAAATGCAGGAGTTTGTCCTCCTTGTGTTGCACCAAATGCAGACTGGCCAAATGCAACAGGAGAGCCATTATTACCAAATGCATTTTGTGGATTATTATTTCCTGCATTTCCTAATGTTGCAAATGGGGATGAATTTCCTGCAAAACCACCAAATCCACCTCCGGCAGGATTACCAAATGAACCACCTTGTTGATTTCCCGGTCTGTACATTTTGGATTATCAATTGGTGAAATGGAATGATAGATCAAAAGATTATTTCAAGTTAAGAAAGAAAGGAGGTCACATACGTAGATCGAGTGAGGACAGGGACTGAAGTGGTCACGTGGATTGTTGAGTGATGATTTGGCGCTTCGTCTGATTGGGAGTTCGTGGGAAATTTTCGCGAGTTGGTCCCAAGGGCTTTGATAGGGCTTAGACACTTCAAGGCATTTAGGTGGAGATAGCCATTCAGTTTCGATAGACTGACTCAATTGAGTATGGCTTCTAGTATAATAGTAGGGAAAAGTGCTGGTAGAAGATGTTTACTGAATCAAGCTACAAGAATAACTTACTCAAGATCAATATCGACCACACAACGAACAGTACAACAGAAAGAACATGATGATTGGAGTCATTTACTTAAAGAGCAACCAATCCTCCATGAAGATTCAATTCTTAGGACTTTAGAGGAGAATAGTGGTAATGACGGATTTAGAGAGAAACCAAAAAGTAAAGTAGAAGATCGATTTTATAAAAGAATGACAACTTTAAGAAGGAAATCTGGTACAACTACATTAAAAGAAAGAGAAACTTTTGAAAGAGTGTTTGGTGAAATTACTCAAAGTGGTAGAAAATTAAAACCAAGCAAATGGGATCGACCAGGTGATGGTTCAGAATCTTCAACAGATATGTTTACTACGCTAGGAAGGTCTGATGATTCTGTATTATTTAGTTCAAGAACTTTTGGAAATTCAAATGGTCAAAAAAATGAAGAACTTACTACACTGATGAATTTATTTGACAATTTAAGAGCTCAAAGAAGTAATAAAAGACGTGGTAGTAGAGGAGACCCTTTGCAGTGGATGAATATTACACAATCAGAATCTGGTGCAGAGTCTGAAATGCCTTCGTTAAGAGCGTTAGCCGAGAGTGTGAATATGATTAGATCAAACGGATCACCATCAGAGACAGGTATACATTCATTAGTTTTCGAGAATGCGTCGATCAGTTCAGATGGTAATGAAGCTGAATCGGAACGAAAGGAACTGTTAATGCAAACTGTTAACAGAATGCATGCGTGTGAAACCGACTACGATCTTCATTTATTTTTGGAAAGTCAAGTTTATAAACCATTTAAAGACGCAGCTCAACATTTCAGAGACAGTAATGAAGTTGTTATGGCACCTTCAATTGCGAAAAATTATCCAGTTTTGTTATGTGAAGCAATGCGAATTATGATTAAATCATTCAGAGATGCATATGGTGCATTAAGTATTTTCTACAGAGCGCGTATGTATGGAGTTCAATCGTATATGCATGGGTGTACAATTGATGTATACAATGAAGCACTTAAGATTCAATGGAATTCATTTGAAGATTTATATGAATGCAAGAATATTTTGGAGGAAATTGCAGTCAATGGAATTGAGGCTAATGCTGAGACGAATGGAATTATTTTGAGAATGAAAAACCATACTGAACGGAAAAATCAAGTTATGCAAGGCGGTCCGCTGGAAATTTTGACTAGGGAGTCGGATAGTGCGGGGGTGTCGTATCATGATCTGAGGTTTGTGTAGTGCGTGTATATATGTGTAAGAGAAGTGTAAATAGTGAATACTGTAAATGATTACGATATATAGATGACCATTCATTACTTCATTGCGGTATATACAAACACAAGAATGGGGATGGGTGAGACGGTGCAAGAGGCGTAGTAAATGTAGAGAGAATTTTAAACGGCTGCGCGCAAGAATTAGCAAACATGTAAACTGAATAGATTTTGCAAGAGGAATAGTTACCATCAGATTGAGCCAAAATGTAGTCAATAGCTTGGCCAACAGACTTAATCTCATCGGCTTCCTTGTCAGGAATTTCAATGCTGAATTCTTCTTCGATGGCCATGACGACTTCGACGGCGTCAAGTGAGTCAATGCCGAGGTCGGTGACGAAGGTCGCTTCGGGGGTGATCTGGGATTGTTAGTGGTCTAGTTACTGATATAGAAGATGAACAAACACAGGCTATAGCAGCCATTTTTTGCATCTCGTGTTTAAACAGTTGCGAGGGGGTGTATAGTATGTACCTTTGAGGAGTCGGTGATCTAGAGAGAGAGAGGTTAGCATGCGTCACACTGGTACACCAGAACTCAGCGCTTTTCTCGCAAACAAGCACCGAGCCCACGACAGTTCACAACATACCTTGTCGAATGCTCTGACGACCTCAAGAATGCGGTTCTGGACCTCTTCACGGTCAAGACCGCCGCCGGCTGAGTAAAACCGAGCAGGCGCGGAGAAGACGGGCAGTGGCCGGGCGGCGAGAACTGCGGAAACGGGACGAATGGCGGGACGGGCGCCGGCGACGGAGCGCGCGACACGGAGAGCAGAGGCGCGGATCATTGTGCTGTGGAATATACGACGACTGTGGGAGTCTCAGGTGTACCAGATATACCAGAGACCGTGGTGATGATTGTATGACGGCGATGTTCTTTTCTCGTCGGCGGAGTGTCAGCGCCGAGGCGTTTGTGGCCGCGCAAAGGGCCAATCACGGCGCCGCCAAAGCACCGCCTAACAGAGAGCAGCGGCGGCCCAATCGCGGCGTCGTTGACTGTCCTTACTATTTGCTACACCGCGCTCCTCGGACTCGGCTCTGTTTTGCTCCTCCGCCTCCTCCACACCCATCACCACTTTTCCACTTCACCACCCTCCCCCTGCATCACACATATCAGCAATGGCCTCGCTGCATCTTCTGCGCGCGTCTCGTTCGCGGCTGCTCGCGGGCTTCTCCGCCGGCGTCCCGACCTCCCGCGCCTTCTCAGTCGCCGCTGCTCTCCGCGCAAAGGGCGAGCTGCCTCCAGCATATCCCCCGGGCTTCCGATACACCCCCGACGACAGCTGGGATGCAGGCGAATCAGCTCTCGACCGTGCAGGTCGTCTCTACCTGATGTCCGAGCTCTTTCGTGGAATGTACGTCGTGCTCGAGCAGTACTTCCGCGAGCCATACACAATCATGTATCCCTACGAAAAGGGACCGATTTCACCGCGTTTCCGGGGTGAACACGCACTTCGTCGGTATCCATCTGGTGAAGAACGCTGTATTGCTTGCAAATTATGTGAAGCAATTTGTCCTGCACTTGCAATTACAATTGATGCTGAAGAGCGTGTTGATGGATCACGTCGAACAACAAAGTACGATATCGACATGACGAAGTGTATTTACTGTGGTTTATGCCAGGAATCTTGCCCTGTTGATGCAATTGTTGAAACCTCAAATGTTGAGTACTCCACCGAGACTCGTGAGGAGTTACTATACAACAAGGAGAAATTACTTCAGAATGGTGACAGATGGGAGCAAGAGATTCAGTTCGGTCTTGACGCTGATTCTCACTACCGTTAAGTTAATCCCATCCAATCAATGAATCAACTCACACCTTTCATCTTATTACGCCTGCATCATCTCACTTGACATTACTCATTATGTATTTCATTCATCTATCAATTGTTTCATGTTAATTATCTAAGTTACTTGTTTTCTGCTTTTGGGACCGGTGTTTCTTGAAGTTTGTCTTTGTACAAAGCAAAATGCACTACTGTACGCATTTCATATATAATGCTGCAATACATTACATCAACTAAAACTATATTATACTATACTATACTATATTATATTAAAAAAACTATTTAAAATGCTGTGACATACACTATACATTCACACTACTTTATGAAGTTATCTGTGCTCGACAGTATCGATCTTCAATTGAAATCGCCTCATAAACTCCCTCCATTGACGTATAAATACTATACGACATATCCATAACGTCAGTTACTGTATGAGTTTCCAACACTCTATATTGACCACGTCCACCAACTCTTTCACTTCTTGTATAAGTAAATCCAAATGGAGGAGTACCTTCGAATTTGAATACAATTTCAGCTCTATCACCTTCATGAATATCTTGAATTATTGATGTACCTTCTGATACTTTAACTGTAGGTACATTATGAATTATTGCATTTAATCCGTCAAATTCATTATGGTTAACATTAACTTTACAATTTGAAGCTGAATCCTGAACTGAAGTAATTGTAAAATTTCCTGCACTTGAAGCTAATCTCGAAAATGGTGAATATGAGGTCGCGCGTTGTTTTTGTCCATTAAATTCATATTCAATTTCAAATGGTGGAATTCCTGTTAATGAATAAGATAATCTTTCACCAATACAATAATCTTTTCTTGAACTGGCTGGTGAAATTGTTGGTACATCTGAAACCGTCACATAAACTTGTTGTCTTGATTGTTGATGTTGTTGAATTCGTTGTTGTGACTGACTTAATTGTGAATTCGTCGTTGAAACAATCCTTTCTCTTGAACATCCTCTTCCATCTGTAACCATACCTAAAGTAACCGTATGTCTACCTAATCCTAATGTTGAATATAATGATTTTAAATCATATATTTCATCTTTAATATTTGAAATTGAAACTGTATCTGTTTGACCTGTATTATCATGTCTAACATTTAATGTTAAAGTAAATGGTGCAACTCCTGTTAATTTAATTTGAATTGGTTCAATTGTTTCTTTATCATTAACATCTGTTCTCCAACATGATCTATAAACATGACCTGGATCAACAAATGAAGCATCTGGTCTCGCATAAACTATTTGCTCAACAATTGTTTTGCCAATATTTGATGATGATGCCGCAATGCTATCATAAACTGAATCTGAAATCCCTTTAAATGTATATCTATATTTACCATGTTTTGAAGTTTCCATTCTAATATTCGCGTATTTCGTTGCAGCTTGTAAATCAAATTTACCTTTGGAACTAACGATATTATCATTAACATCTTTCATAAATTCACGTTCATACCACACCGCGAAAGGAGGAGATCCATAAAGAGCGATTTCCAAAGAATCTTCATCACCTTCACATATATTCTTTCTTGAAACAATTTCATTTTCTTGATCAGGAATCATTAATGGTGATCCAACTAATTCAAGTTTCGGTCTTTCAAACCAACTAACTTTAAATAAATTTGCTGATTTCTCAATAGTTCCTGGACAATACGCATCTGATATTTGAATTAATTCATATTCTCCTTCTTCATTAACTGTAACTGTATCGCCATTTGCATTTCTAATTGTTGTAGTTTTATTCCATTGAATTTCATTTCCTTTCTTAAATGCATACGTAACAGTCCATGGCTATTCTTCGTTAGTACACAAATCACACTCGAAAAAATAAATAGAAAAAAAAAATTACTTACAGCTTCACCACTTAGTCTTAAAGGAATATTAACACTTTTACCTTGTAAAGTCCTAACATTCATTCTACCATCAATAGAACTAAATTGAGCAGCAGGTCTTTGTCTTCTAACTTCAATAATAGCATCAGCTTCACTTAATGATCGTTTACAACCATTACCGTCTTCAACATCTAATAAGGCAATTGTATGAGTTCCACCACTTTTTAATGAAGGAGTGGTGAAAATTCGACTTGTTTCTTTAATATCTTTAACTGAATACTGTTGACGTTTATTGCCATGTAATATTTCATATGTAAGTGAAAAAGGACCAGTTCCATGAAAATCAACTTTGAAATCAGTTGCATCACCAGTACAACTTCTCATAGTTAATGATTCTTTTGCAAATGAAGCACTTGCTAATACTTTAACAGTTTGCTCTGTTCTAAATTGACTTTCATCAAGTGGAACATTTGAATATAAACTATCACTTAACATGAAAAATTCATAAATATAATGTCCTGCTGATTCTGGTCTAAATTGTAACTGATGTCGAGTCTTTTGAATTACAAGTCTTTCTGTTTTAACTCGTTTACCATCTGTAATAACTCTATATCTTAATTCAAATGGCGGTGTTCCACTTAATGTTAAATCTGCGGTAACTCCAATTGAACCTGCACACATATCTTGAATATCATCAAATTTAACAGCAATAGTTGGTTCTGAAGGAGTTAAAGCTAAACAAGTAGCAGATTCTAAAACATCTCCATTACAATATTTCCCATTGATTGAAATAATTTCATATAAACCTGGTTTTTTAATAACCAATCTTTCTAATCCATTTTTCATATTAAAATCAATCTTTTCAAATCCACCTTTATTTGTTATTGACGATGTAGATGATAAAATTTCATTATTTGATTGACTGTATTTAATTTTAACTTGATATGGTCCTTCATCAACTGGTCCTTGTAATTGAATAGGTATACTAACAGATCTACCTTTTGCAAGATTAACAGGTCTTTCAGAACTGCATGAACTAAATTTAACAGTTGGTCTTGGATGAACTAAAAATCCATAGTTAAGACCTTGTTTAGCTAAAACAGGAGATTCTTCACGATCGTTATCTTGATAAATTTTAGAGTAATCAATCATATTACCTAATCCATCTTCAACTTCATCAATCATATAAGTCCATCTTCCAACAGTAGTTAAAGAAGAATCCAAAGATATTTTAACAGTTTGTTCAAGACCCCATTCTAAACTTTCACCTGAATGCCAAACTCTACCTGTTCGTGAAATTCGACCTTGTAATAATGGTGATGAAAATCTATCTGGTTGAATACTTTGAACCGAAAACATTGCATCTCGTCCTTTAATTGATCTACTATATTTAACTCGTAATGGTGGCACACCAATTACTTCTAATGAAGGTGAATCAAGTGCTCCAACACATCTATTTGGTCCAATACCAGAATCAACATTTGAATTTTCAATGATTTTAGCAGTTGGACACATTGAAACCAGAACATCAACTTGATATAATTTAACATCAAGATTAGTTGTATCAACAACTCTAGCGAGTCTATATAAACCAGGTTTATTAATTGATAATTTTATATCAATAACTTTATTACCACTGGTAATATCAATTCCATCTTTTGAAATAACCTCACTACTTCTTCTTAATTCTTTCTTAGTATAATTCAACATTGAATAACTTGCATCATCAAATTTGACATGATATAATTGAACTAATTTTGGTTCGGTTGCATTTAATCTTAATGGAATAAAAATTGAATCATCGTCATTATTACCATTTAAACAGAACGTTTCAGCTAATGGATTTAACTTAGCCGTACTCTCTGGCAATATGTGAACAACATGTCTACCTGAAATATGACTTGCTCCATGAACAACATCTTTTGCACGAACTCTTCTTTCGGAAATTGAAATCTCTCGGTCATATACTGCTCTCCATAACGATGATAAAAATGCTGGAATTGGAAGTGCTGATGCTGTTGTTAAGAAAACAGTAAAAATACACATGAAGATAATCGCTGCCATTGTAACTGTTTGTGAAAATCTAAGCCATGGAATTCGAAAGATTGGAAGCGCCTATTAACTATTAATATCGTGCTTAAATATTAAAATATAAATACATACCCATAAGAAAAACCCATCCAAGATTGAATATTTCAATGCGAAGGTAATTTCAGCATCGGCAGAATTAGCTTGATGAATTTGAATTAAATCATAAATTTTCGAAGCTTGAATAATTACGAAAATTGTAATTGCTGTGGCTCTTTGTAATCCAATATCCATCATACTCTCAGGAATTAACGGCGGAATTAATTCTTCATTAGGTCTTTGAATTAAATTTCCTCCACCTCTTCCACCATCATTACCACCTCTATTTCCATTACTTCCAATTCTAGTTCCAACTAATCTAGCTCTAGCGGGAGTTGCATTTTTTCTAACAGAAGATGAATTTGCTGCTGCGATATTATCACTTCTCTTAACAGGTGACGGAGGATACGCAGACGGCATACTGGTAGTTCTTTGAGAATAATAATCAGTTGCCAGACCAGGTGTTGAAAGTAATGACGGAACCGGTAAAATTGGTGATTTCTTTGGAGTCGCAACCGGATTTGTATTCTTTTGACTAAAATTCGGTGAAAATGTTGCGCCATTGGGAATTATTGGTTTAGGTGGTTTATTAGGAGACCATAGACTTGAGATTTCTTGAACAGATGCACTTTGATTTTCATTTTGTGTTGCTGAAGTTGATGTTGATGTTGATGTTGACATTGTAGAATGCTCAAACGAGGAATTAGATTTATTCAATTCAACTTCCGAAAGCCCCGATAATCTCTGTCTTCTTCTTTCAAATGATGAAAGAAATGGAGTTGATGTTGAAATCTCTGATTGATTTATTGGTGTACTAAGGGGATTATTATCATTCTTAAATGGAAATAAATTAGATTTTCTTCTTGAAGATCCTGTGAATCTGTCATTTAATGAAATAGGTTCTCTCATCTCTGTTACTTTTTCACTAATAATTGGTTCCGTTCCATTTAAATACACTGGCTCAAAAACTGATTGCGATTGCTGCTGTTGTGATTGTGGTTGTGGTTGTGGTTGTGGTTGAGGTTGAGGTTGAGGTTGTGAAGACTGCGACGGTTGTTGTGGTTGTGGTGGTGATGCATTTTCAACATGTGATAATCGACTTTTACTTCTTCGTCTATTTAATTGAAATGCATTTGGTTGTGGAATACTCCAATTTCCATCTCCATTACTTCCAGTTCCAGCAGTTCCAGTTGGAGTTGGATCACCTGGACCTGGACCCGGGCCTGGAACATGTTGATCCATATTTGAATCGTTTCACTCGCACACTATACACCAGATTCAACCGCTAACAAGTTGACTTATTCAGATTGTATATTGATTGTAAATATACGTGTCCAATTCAAATGAATTTAAATAATGGATAACGCGTGTAGATTGGTGAAAGTGGGTACTTGATAGGAATAGAAGTAGATCGGTTCAGGAACATGATTTCGTTTGTTTACCGGCGCTTAAAAATTCTACGTGTTGAACTTTGTTTGAGCGCGACGCCGCACACGAATGCTGTTCTAAAAATCAAAACAGCAAAATACGCGCTATTTCATCTAATTGCAGACTACAAATATTACTTATTTAGATTTGATGTAAAATATATAAGAATATCCCATTTTTAATTTCCAATTTACAAAATGCCATTTACTAAACTCTATCTACTACTACTTCAAATGATAAAATTACTCCAACATATCCAAAGCATCTTTGAAAGCTTGAACGATTGAACTAGTTGGTTCTAAACCAACACTAATTCTAATTAAATGAGCATCAACGCCGAATTGACGTGCCCAATCTAATTCAAGAAAATGTGCAAGAATTGTATATGGACATAATAATGTAAAATTAGTACCTAAACTTGGACCTTTAGCAGCTTGAATTTTATCAAAGAATTCTTCTGCGTGACGTGAATTATGAAATACAATTGATAATAGTCCTCCATATCCTCCATCTTCAGTTCGACAGTTGTCATAAAATTTCCTGGTTGAACTATACTTTGGATAATATAACTCTTTAACTTTTGGTTCCTTATATAATAATTCACATAATGCTTCTGCATTAATATTAATTCTTTTAATTCTTGAAACAAAATCTCGACTATTTCTTTCTAAGAAAATTGCATCTTCTGCCCATAAATTATCTTCATAAACTTTTGTCATCGATTCTTTAAAATGTGAATAGTATTTACTTGCTGGACTTAAAACAAGTGATCCTCCCATAACATTACTATCTCCAGAAAACACTTTTGTAAGAGATGAAACAACGATATCAGCATATTCCAAAATATGGATATTAATATAGTTTCCAATTGTTTCATCAACCACAACCACAAAATCATATTTATCAGCTAAACGCCTAATTTCTTTTAAGTCAGGAGTCTTGAGTAATGGATTTGATGGGAATTCACAAAATAATGACATGATTTTTTCGCCTGATTCCAAAACTTTTTCTAATTCAATTAAATCTTCAGGTTCTCCATTTCCATAATGATAACAACCTGGACCCCATTTTTGTAAAATCTTTAGTGTATCTGTATATGGGAATCCAAAACAAACACTTTTCTTAGGTTCCATACATGAAAGTAATAATTGATGAGCATTGAAAATTGAACTCATTCCTGTTGGATATAAAAATACATCATCTTCAGTTAATCCTTTAACATCACGAATTGTTTCATGAACTTGTGTAACATCTAAATTATCATCAAGTGTACCAGCAATTCGGCGTCTAATTGCAACCTTGATTTCATTAATAAAAGAAATATCTAGATTTCTACCGAATCTTTCTTCCACAAATGTACTAAATTCACGAGAATCATCTGATTCATCTGAGCTTGCAACAGGTGGTGAATCTAAACGTTTTGCATATCTTTTTAATGAATGAGAAGGTAATTTGAAAGAATCTAAAGTTGTATTTGATTCAGATTTCAAGGAATCTGAAGCAGTTAAACTTTCAACACAATATTCAGCTTGTCTACTTGAAACATAATCGCCTGCATGTTGCCAAAATGATTTTGCAAGTG
Source organism: Myxozyma kluyveri (assembly GCA_030568365.1). Classification (NCBI taxonomy): domain Eukaryota; kingdom Fungi; phylum Ascomycota; class Lipomycetes; order Lipomycetales; family Lipomycetaceae; genus Myxozyma; species Myxozyma kluyveri. Next base: position 120,937 of record JAJLTX010000029.1, on the reverse strand, counting down.
GTGCATCTTCTGAGGAAAATAGTACAATTGAAATATTGGATGAGACTCCTTTATAAAGTGGGGTCATATTAATTTCATGAACTCGAATGATTGGATTATTAAGTTTGGTGTGGTGAAGCATGTAATCACGGCATTTGCATGCAACAACGTATGACGGGAAAACGAGTGCTTTTTCACCAGAATGAGCAAACCGTGCTTCAACTAATTTAATTAACTAGTTATTGTTAGTCGTGTTCAACATCATTCTACATGTGGAGTAAATACCTGTTGTACTTTAACATGATAAAAAAATCTATATCTCGATTAGCACCAATTATCTTCTAATATGAAATATATGAGGTAATTAAACTAACCTTGGATATCCAGAAGTCATTTTACTAACAACCCATTCACGACCTTCCTCATAAGCAACATTTGCATCCCATGATGGTAATGTAACACTAACAGCATGAGGAGTATTAGCTGGAATTGTACATCCAACTACTGTTGGAGGTAATTCGAATGTTAGCATTGTTGATTATATTGTAGTAATGATACAATATAACGTATCAATTACTCTTTGCTAATGTACAATCAACAATCTTCAGTTATAATAACAAACTGAACAGGCTCGATTAAACAACTCACGATGACACAAATTCGCGATGAGTCTTCTCAGAGCCATGGCGTTTGTGTTCTCTTTTTTCGAGTCGAAATTGTAAGCCGTGACATGATAGTTGTAAGGCGTTTGTGCCGTTGGGAGTTCACTGCTGCGGCTCTGGAAAAAATTTGTGGGAGATGTCAATGATCGTGAACAGATTGAACTGCTGCAGAGCTTGAATAGAAGTTGTATACTTGTTTGAACTATTGCACTTGTCATAGGAATTCAAGATGGTGAAACGAAAAAGGAATAATAAAACGAATGGGGATTTTGAAGAGGATGTTGAATCAAACGAAATTAGAGAAGTTAATGCTTCAGAAGTGGTGGATCCAAGATTCGACAGTTCTGAGTTAAAGATTTACAAAGGTGTTGATATACCATCTGATATGGAAGACGGCGAAGATGAAGATGACGACGATGAAGAGGAGGTGACTGGTACGAATGAGTCATTCAAATCTGATAAATCAGGAAAAGGAAGAAAGAAACCAAAAGCAAGTCATCTAGCAGATGAGATACGAAATATTCAACAAGCAGCACAAATGTATAAATCTAATTCATTTAAATTACAAATTGACGAATTACTAAAAGAAGTTTCATTTGAAGAGACTAAATTTCAAAAAATTGATAAGATTCTCTTCAAATTAAAAGAAGTTATTGAGACAATTCCTGAATCAAAAGAAATGTTGTTGCAAGATGCAGAAGAAGTAATTTCAAAAAAGAAAATTTCAATACCGTTTCCTGATCCAAAGCCACCTAAGGAAGCACAGTATAAATTTTCTTATTCAAGTCCTTCTGATTTTAATTTGATTGGTTCTTATCCTGTTAAAACAATTATTAAAAACCCCAAACCTTTTAATGTCGATATTGCAATTACTATTCCAAAGAAATCGTTCTCGGAGAAAGATATCTTGAATTATAGATATTTTCATAAACGTGCTTTTTATATTGCGTATGTGGCTGCTGCGCTTAAGAAGAGTAAGGAAATCGATCTCGATATGGAGTATGAGTACTTAGATGGTGATTTGTTGCGACCAGTTATTTGCATTAAAGCTGTTAAAGGTATGCAACTTATCTCTATTTACATAGTGAATGAACTAACAGGAACAGAGGATGGTGAGAATACTCTCAAGAAACCTAAATGTGCTATTCGAATTCTTCCGGCAATTGACGTTGATACTTTCCCCATCAATAAACTTGGCCCAACAAGAAATTGCATTCGATATTCCGCAGGTGCAGATAAATTACAACCAACAGTTTACTACAACAACAGTATTTTAGCAGACACATATTTTTTTGAAAATACTGTATTAGTTAATAAGGCAATTAAATCTTCAGATTCATATAAAGATACATGTAAACTTGGAGAAATTTGGCTATTACAACGAGGATTTAATTCATCTATTTCAGGTGACGGATTTGGTGCATGGGAATGGAATTTATTAGTTGCTAGTTTACTTATTGGTGGTGGAGATAAAGGATCTAAAATTTTATCAAATGGGTTTAGTAATTATCAAATGTTTAGAGCAACTTTGTCTTTCATTGCCAATTCTGATATTACTCAGAAAGCAATTGATTTATCTGAGGATAAGTCTCTTGTCGCTAAAGATTATAATGGATCACCAGTTTTATTGAATAATAATATTGGATACAATATATTATACAAAATGTCACATGGAGCATATCAACGATTAAAATTTGAATCAAAATTAACAGTTGACTCATTAAACAATATAAATGGAGATGAATTTGATTCAATTTTTCTTGATAAAGTTGATAATTTAATTTATCAATATGATTTAACAGTTTCAATTAAAATTCCAAATGAAACAAAATTCTTTAAAGAAATTGGTCGTGCGTTTAATCCTTCTTTTATTGTGGGTTACGCTAATAAATTATATTCGGTTTTAAATCAAGCATTTGATAAACGAGCAAATTTAATTGCAATTAAGATGCCAACAACTGAATCTACTTCAACATGGGAAATCACATCCAACAAACCAACTTTAAATGAAAATTCACAGAGAATAGTAATTGGAATTAACTTAAATGCAGGAGAATGTGAACAAATAGTTACATATGGACCATCACCAGAAGATAAGATTGCATCGGCTGAATTTCGAAAGTTTTGGGGACAGAAATCACAATTACGAAGATTTAGAGATGGTGGTATTTATGAAGGTGTTATTTGGAAACATGTTAATGGAGAAAGTCTAATGATTACTATTTTGAAATATATTCTGGAAGACAAATTTAGCATTGATGTTGCTAAAAATATGAAAATTGCTGGTCAAGGATTACACAACTATTTTGCAAATTGTGAAGATATTGGTGACAAAGAAGCTGGTCCTATTTCAAGTTTTCTGAAATGTTTAGATGCATTTGAACAATTACGTAAATTATTAGTTGAAATTGAAGATTTACCATTAGGGATTAATTCGGTTATTGCAGCATCTGATAAATTACGTTTTTCAAGTATAAAACCACCACAAGCAGGTTTAATTTCATCATCAAACGATTATTCAGATGTTATTATCGAACTAGAAACCACTTCGAAATGGCCTGAAGATATAAAAGCAATTCAGTATAGTAAAATTGCATTTTTATTGGGAATTGGCGAGAGCCTAAAAAGAATTGATGAATTAATCATTGTTAATCCGGGCCTCGATAGAGATATGGATACGATTGAAAATTCGGGATATCTTGATATTTTATTACCTTCAGGATTTGGATTTAGAGCTCGGATTAAGACTGATAGGGAAGTTTCTTTATTGAAGAACTATAAAGAAGATAAAGATTTAGGAATTAAAATACTAAAGAAATTTGAAAGAGAATTTACATTATCAGCAAGACATACAACAGAATTCTCAACATTATGTCATAGATTCCCAGGTTTATCACCAACAGTTCGACGAGTTAAAAAATGGTTTCATGAACATATGTTGTCATCTCATGTTAATGATATTTTAATTGAATTACTTACTCTTAAAGTATTCTTAGATCCTTCGCCTTGGTCAGTTCCAACATCTTCATCAACAGGATTTTTAAGAGTTTTATACTTCTTAGCAAAATGGGATTGGAGATCTGATGCATTGATTTTGGATATTGGTAATTCGTTAACAGTTACTGATATTCAATCGATTAAAGATTCATTTAAAGTTCAAAGAATGAATGATCCAGCAATGTCACAAGTATCAATGTTTGTTGCGATTAATTATGAGAAATCAGGAATTGTATGGACATCAGGAAGTCAAACACCATCAAAAGTAATTTCATCAAGAATAACTACATTAGCAAGAGCTTGCTGCTCAAGTATTAAAGGAGAAGAAGTTATTTTCAAATCAAGTTCAAATGAATTCAATAAATTATTTAATTCACCTTTGAAAGGATTTGATTTTATTATTCATTTGAAAGATGACGAGAACTTACTTCTTGACGAGGAGTTCCCACCAGATAGAAAACAACTTTGTAATAAAGTTGAATTATATTTCAAAGAATTAGAATTGCTTTACGATGGGGTTGCTATTTTATTCAGAAACGCATTGCGAAGTGATGTTATTTGTGGAATTTGGAATCCTAAAATTAAGGAACCTAGAGCATGGAAAGTTTACTTGGGATATTCAACTAAACCTGTTAGTATTCAGAATGACGGCGAAAAGGAAAGTAATTTAGTCGTCGCGAATTTGGAAAGTAGTGTGGCGGAGATGGTAAAGTTGGGTGGAGATTTGGTGGATAGTGTTGAGATTGTTGGAAGTCGTGCATAGAGCATAGATAGCATAGATAAAAAGTTTGTGGTGCATTTATAATTGTCGATTTGAATGTAAATAGTATTAAATGTTGTATGAATGAAACGAGTTTGGTTTTGATATTTTCTACCTAGACACCTACGCAATAGAAGTTGAAAGCGAGTACATGCTATACTTTATCAGTGCAGTGCTCCAAGCACACGCATTCAACCACTAGCAAAAATTGATATGTACGAAATGAGACAGCACTTTTATTAATACATGAGACAATCCCAACCCTTCAATGTCGTGTTCTTTGTTTTTTTATCTGTTTTGTATTTTTAGCATCGAGTCAGCGTTACAGAATATTTACTGGGCAACGGTGATCTCGATGTTGACACCAGGCTCGAGGTTGAAACTGGTGAGGTTCTTGACGGCGGTTGTTGGGGCCTCAAGACTGCGAGAGAGTTAGCTGCGTGCTCTTTATAGCATAGTGAAGCGTGTGACGACGGAAGTGACTTACTCGATCAGGCGTTTGTGGATGCGCATCTCATAGGAGTCCCAGGTCTTGGAACCCTCACCGTTGGGGGTCTTTCTGGTGGAAATGCGGAGGAACTTGGTGGGGAGTCTGACGGGACCCTTGACCTTGAGAGATTGGTCCTTTGCCCGGGAAACAATGTCGCCGGAGACTATAAAGATGTTAGACTGGATGAACTGATAAATGCGCACTCCAGCAGCGGTTCAGGATATTCAGACGAGTACAGGCATATGCACATTGACACGTCAACAAGCACACAATCAACACAGTAAAAACATGCTCGCATCTATTCAAAGCCTCTATTCAAAGGCACTCATGCCGCCTCAATCAAACACCCGAACGCTGCTGGACCCGCGACTTCGCTTGAACGAAACTGGCGACGTACCCTTCTCGAGCTGCTGCACCTTGCGCGAGGTCATGGTGATGCGGAACTTCATGTTGGCGGGGGCCTCGCCGCCCTTCTCCTTGTCGTAACTGGCCATGGTGGATGCCTTGTGTGGTGACGGTGGGTGGTGGTGGTGGATCGTGAGGGCAGAATCAAGGCTAGCAAGCTGCAGTCGCGAAGTAGCACTCTCAGTGAAGTCGTGAAGTCGCCGTCTCTCCGCCCGGCGCTGCGGCTCAGCAGTCCAGTCCACGGCCACGCAGTACGTGCGGCGCAAACGAGCCGCACAAAACCGTGACTGCGAATCTAGGGTTACACCGGCTAGGGCTTAGTAACGAAAACCCTCAATCGTGTCAGCGTCACGTGCAGCCGTCTGGGGCAGCGCATCAACACTCGTCCCACATACGAACATCCTGTACTATAGATACAGCACAGAACACACAGAACACGGCTGTCGATCAGGGCTGGAACGCCATGCGAGTGCACGAAGTGTCGCTGTTAAGCAGTAGTCACTCGCGCAGCTCGCAGATCAGCAGCGTGATGCAGTTGCCTAACTGGGAAGTGTCCAACCCTACACTCTCTCTTTATCCTTCACCACAACACCGTACAGTTTTTCTCACGCCTGTCTGCACCATATACATCGCCCTTTTTAAAACCAGAACTCTCGTAAACAAACACGAAACAAGGTCTTCACTTAAGCATTTAAACAGTTCCCCTATCAGATCAATCAGCTGACCCGCTGACAGGTCCCACATCCGGGTTCTGTACCGTTCGGAAGCGAAACGATCCTTCGATCAAAGATTCAAAGTATGAGCCAGAAGCCACAGCCCAGCTCCATCACATTTACCACACCTTTACCACCACCACCTTTTACTTTTTCTCTTCACCGCCTAAGCAGCATTTACAATCCTGCTTGCGACTTCTTTCTCGCGGCAGTTTTTTTACTATCGTGACTGTTTTCGTCGCCGAACTCCGCCATCAGCGCTTCTGATCTCAATACTACAGCGCTCGGCTCGATTTCCACTGCGAGACACCGATCCACTGCGATCATCCACAACAACCCGTCTCTGATCCCTAGATCGTCAATTCTTACTCTACAGTACTATACACAAGAATAACAACAATGGCTTCTGCACTTGCCAACCAAATGGCTGCTACCAGTCTTGAGTATGTTCCGCCACAACTCACCTTTCGCACTATCCCGATCCATACTAACATCCTCCAAGAGACCAATCTTCAGGCGACTGGAAGGCATCCGTCAACAGACCACAGCGCGACTTGCGACCTCAGACCGAAGATGTTACAGACACAAAGGGCTCCGAATTCGAGGACTACTACCTCAAGCGTGAGCTTCTCATGGGAATCTTCGAGGCCGGTTTTGAAAAGCCTTCCCCTATTCAAGAGGAGGCCATCCCTGTTGCCCTCGCTGGCCGTGATATCCTCGCCCGTGCTAAAAACGGTACTGGAAAGACCGCTGCTTTCGTCATTCCCGCATTGGAAAAAATCAAGCCTCGCACTCCAAAAATTCAAGCCCTGATCCTTGTTCCTACTCGTGAACTCGCCCTGCAAACTTCACAGGTCTGCAAGACTCTTGGCAAGCACCTCAACCTTAATGTCATGGTCACCACCGGTGGAACAACTCTTAGAGATGATATTATCCGTTTACAAGAAACCGTCCACATTGTCGTCGGTACCCCCGGTCGTATTCTTGATCTGGCCAAGAAGAACGTTGCTGATTTCAGCGAATGCCCCATGTTCATTATGGATGAGGCCGACAAACTTCTTTCACCTGAATTCACTCCAATCATCGAACAGCTCCTCGCTTTCTTCCCCAAGGAGCGCCAGACTCTTCTTTTCAGTGCTACTTTCCCGCTCGTCGTCAAGAGCTTCATGGACAAGCACCTCACAAACCCGTACGAAATCAATCTTATGGACGAGCTTACTCTCCGTGGTATCACACAGTACTATGCCTTTGTTGAAGAAAAGCAAAAAGTCCACTGTCTCAACACTCTCTTCTCAAAGCTTCAGATCAACCAGTCTATCATTTTCTGCAACTCCACCAACCGTGTCGAGCTTCTCGCCAAGAAGATTACCGATCTCGGATACTCTTGCTTTTACAGTCATGCAAGAATGCTTCAAGCTCACCGTAACCGTGTTTTTCACGATTTCCGTAATGGTGTTTGCCGTAACCTCGTCTGCTCAGATCTTCTGACCCGTGGTATCGATATTCAAGCTGTTAACGTTGTCGTTAACTTTGATTTTCCCAAGAACGCTGAGACCTACTTGCACAGAATTGGTCGTTCCGGCCGTTTCGGTCACTTGGGTCTTGCCATCAATCTAATCAGCTGGGAAGACAGATTCAACCTTTACAAGATTGAGCAAGAGCTCGGAACTGAGATTGTTCCTATTCCACCTGTTATTGACAAGCGTCTCTATGTCTATGACTCCCCTGATACTATTCCTCGTCCTCAAGTTTCGCAACAGCCACAACAACAGTTCACCCAACCGGCAACCTCACAGAACAACAGAGTACCTAGAGCACAACAAGGTCAACGTCGTGGTGGTTATCAGGGTAATAATTATGATCCCAACCGGAATAACGGAAGAGCTCCACAAGCACAGGGACAGGCACGACAGCCAGCACAGCCTCGTCCACGGCCACAAGCACAACAGAATTAGGGTCCGCTCTAGTTTTGTTGTGTGGCCTGGTTACTGTGTTATTTAAAGTTTTCTTGAAATAAATGTTTGCTAAAGAGCAGTACTATGAACAACCACAAAATGATTTACAATGCTCAGATAGTACGGAAATTATTTCAAAAAACTTGAAACTCCCACAAAAATTACAAAACACTAAAAAACTTTTTTTTTTCTTTTTTCTTTTGAAGTTTAAAATTCCCCAAAGTGATATTTACGTTCTATTTTCACAATGATTTTCTCAGTATTGGATTACTATTTCGATTAGACTTATTGGCAATCATCAGCAGCAGATATCGGTTTAGATCTGCTTTTGTATTTTTAGCTCTCCGCTGCATGTTGTTCTTCGTTTTTGTTTCAGTTCTCAGTTTCGCTTTGTTTTTCTTTAAGATTGATTTATTTGATTGACGGGTAGTTTTTTGTCGTGGCGTTTGATTTCGCATGATTTCTATTCGAGCGTTCTCCATGCATTTAGCTTCAGTTTCTCCTGTCTTGCGCGTATTAATTTTGCCTTTCATTGTTGATTTATTTCATTTAGTTAGCTTCCTTGATTTATTTGTCATTTATGTTGCGATCTAGATCTTGCTTTACTTACTCATTATCTGACTGCTTGATTTGTCGTTTTACATGCTTTCTTTATTCGTCTATTCGTGTTATTTATTTATGTTACAATATATGAGAGCTTGGGGCTTTTTATCTTCAATTTCTTATTCGTAGATTTACAATTAACTATTGTAGAATGTTCTGCATGCACATTTAAAATAAATGTATGGTATACCAAGGGAGAGCGGTGGGGGGGTGGGGTGCTTTTGGTATAGGGTTAATTCCACACATAGGATGTACACAACACCAGCCTTTTTTTAAACACCTACAGTACATCCAGCTCTATAAATCTCTCAACGCCCACATCTTCCTCTCTCTCCGTTTCTGTTCTTCTCACCACACAGTCTATCACGCTACCAGACGTCAACGAATCACAAACAGTCAAGAAACTTTGACAGAACAGAATCCAGTAATATCAAAACGGCTCAGGTTACTAACTGATATTTAATTTAGGTAGTTTTGCTTTTGCTTTTTCGTTTCGCTTTTTGTTTTGCATTCTGTTTGATGTTGTTGATCATGTATGGGGACGCTGTTGTATATATATAGTTGTTTTATTTTCTTGCTTTTTGTTTCTGTTCATAGATGGGGATCATGTATTATCGCAGATAATCTTTTTTCTTTTCTTTTTATTTTCTATACTTTATATCATTATTTATACCAACTAACAATATCGTCACAGCACCGTCACCGGTAACTATACCCATTTCAATTTCGGCATCAATTTCTTGTATCGTAAGTACAGTTCTCTTTTTACTTTTATTGGATCTGTTCTGCATAGTTATTGGCTGCTTGTGTAAGTGTCGTGGATGCTGTTTAAGTACTGTTTAAGTGTTGCTCAAGTGCTGCAATTGTGATCGGTATTGGCGTTGTTTTTGGATTGAAAGGTATGTCAAGTATTACTGCTGTTATTTACCATGAATTAAAAAAATCGGATTATCGCTGTTGCTACTTTGTTCTGCTGCTATATATAAAAAAGGTTAAATATATAGGTAATAATACTTTTATTTATCTCAAGTCACTATATTAAATCACAGATCCATTTCATCTCATTATAAAATTCAAAGTAAAATAGTAGATAGTAGATTTGTAGTAGTAAACAAATCGCTCTCTATGGTATCACAGGTGTTGTTCGAACAAATTCCATTTAATTCTTCATTAATCACATTATATCACATATGCAAATCAATAGCAAATTTTAATTCAACTTGAAATCATCGTGGTTACCATGCTGAACAAATGGATTGTCGCGTGGTAGAAATGTATGCCAAGCAGATGGAATCACATCGCATGTACACGACCACGGTTCCACAATCTGTCACGGCAAATAGTAATGGTATTCGCAGTTACACATACTGCAAATGCGCATGGCAGTCAAATAAACAAGCAATCAATGTAAATCACTGTAAGATGTGGAAAATGCACATGTTTGCCAGTCGGACGGATACCGTGACAATCAACGGCGAGGTGTCCTCTTTTGTAGCCCCAACCCTCGACGGCGTTCTTCCACAAAACATCTCGCCTCCACGGTCTTCTGCCGCTCGACTTATATACACCGACTGCATTCACACCCGCATTTGTTTATTATTTCAATTGTTTTCGTGCGCGCTGCTTTTTGATATTAATTCAGCAGTTCGTTGCGTTTTCTTGTTCTTTGGCCTCCGTTTCCCCGGTTTCTCTCTCCGTTCTTGTCGACAACATGAGTGGTCGTAAGTCACGTTCCTTTCTCTTGTCACCGCCTTCTGAGGTCATCTTTGCTCAATTACCACAAAAGAGCCGGTGATGTCTAGCTGAAATATAAAATACTAATTACGATCTCTACTACAGTTCGTTTCTTGGATCTGGTCAAGCCGTTCCTGCCTATCCTCCCCGAGGTGGCCGCTCCCGAGCGCAAGGTATGTTCACATCAATTCGCTTGATCTCGTTACTTTTCTTCTAACTTGAATTTATCAGGTTCCATTTGACCAGCGTCTCATGTGGACTGGTGTCACTCTCATGATTTTCCTTGTCATGAGTGAGATTCCGTATGTTTCTCTTTCACAATTTAATTATTGTTTATTGAGTCGGTGTTAACGCGAAGTGATAGACTCTACGGTATCGTGTCATCTGACAGCTCGGATCCTCTGTATGTTTTATTCTTTGCGATTTATTATATATGCAATTGCTAATTTCAAATAGTTTCTGGCTGCGTATGATGCTTGCCAGTAATCGTGGTACGCTAATGGAGTTAGGTATCTCGCCGATCATTTCATCTGGAATGGTTTTCCAAGTACGTTTTCAATTATATCACACTCACTTCAAATTATCACAATGGCTAACATGTTTATAGCTCCTTGGTGGTACTCATCTTATTGATGTTAACCTTGATCTTAAGAGTGATCGTGAACTCTACCAAACCGCTCAAAAACGTATGTCATCATTATAACTTTCACAGTCGTCTCCAATACTTCTTTACTAACACTGTTAATTAAATCATATAGTCCTTGCAATTATGCTTTCAATTGGTCAAGCTACCGTTTACGTTCTTACTGGAATGTATGGACCACCAAAGGAACTTGGAGCAGGTGTTTGTCTTCTTCTTGTTCTTCAACTTGTTCTTGCTGGTGTAGTTGTTATTCTTCTTGATGAACTTCTTCAAAAAGGTTATGGTCTTGGGTCTGGTATTTCCTTATTTATCGCCACAAATATCTGTGAACAAATTGTCTGGAAGGCATTTTCTCCTACTACCGTTAACACCGGAAGAGGTACCGAGTTCGAAGGTGCCGTTGTCGGAATGGTTCACCTTTTATTTACTCGCAAGGACAAGAAGCGTGCTCTTAAGGAAGCATTCTGGAGGCAAAACCTTCCCAACATGATGCAAGTCTTCTCCACCATTGCTGTTTTCCTTGCTGTTGTCTACCTTCAAGGTTTCCGTGTCGAAATTCCCGTCAAGTCAACTCGTGCTCGCGGTCCTTATGGATCTTACCCAGTTCGTCTCTTCTATACTAGCAATTTACCAATCATGCTTCAATCTGCTCTTACCTCTAATGTCTTTATCATTTCTCAAATCCTTTTCAACCGCTTCCCTGATACTTTCCTCGTTCGTCTTATTGGTGTTTGGGAAGCATCAGCTGGATCAGCTCAACTTCATGCTGTCTCCGGTCTGGCTTACTACATGCAACCACCACTTAACATCACTGATGCAATTACCGATCCCATCAAGACTGTAATTTACATTGCATTTATTCTTATTACATGTGCAGTATTTTCCAAGACTTGGATTGAAATTTCCGGTTCAAGTCCCCGTGATGTTGCCAAACAACTTAAAGATCAAGGTCTCGTTGTTGCAGGACATCGTGAAACCTCAATGTATAAAGAACTTAAGAAAATTATTCCAACAGCTGCAGCATTTGGTGGTGCTTGTATTGGTGCATTATCAGTTACATCAGATCTTTTAGGCACATTAGGTAGTGGAACTGCAATTCTTTTAGCTGTTACAACTATTTATGGATATTTCGAATTAGCTGCAAAAGAAGGTCCAGCTGGTCAAGGTCTTGGTGATCTTTTGTAAAGTTATTAAATTATATTTAAATATAGATTCATACTTTTATGTGTTGTAAATGGTATAAGTTAGTATGAATTAAAGCGAAGAGAAGTGAAGTGATGTGATGACATATGTATGTGATGATGTGAAACTACATTTTTATTTTTATTTTTTGATTTCTAAAAAAAAGTAATTATTTTTGAAATATAGTAGTCACTTGTATCAAAAAAATGATTATAAGTCAATGTATATGTTAAAAATGAGTATGATTGATAAAGACGCGAAAGTTGATCTCAATCGATAGCTACATTGAAGGCGGTTAAATTAAAACTGTGTAGCTCAGCCATCTCTAAATCAAATAAATGTAATCCATACGAGACAGTGCGTCAGCAACTGAATTGTGTTTACCAGGCTTGTAATGACTTTGAGGATTATACGTAATCAGAAAAAGAAAGCAATCTAGCATTGTTGACGTTGCCTGAGCTCTGAATGTGTAAGTAAATATTGTAATAAACAATGGTCTGTAAGAACTTGAAACGTTTGCCGCAAAAGAAATGGACTGCAAGTCTTGCAGGCTAAAAATATTGCTAAACCTTCCTCGTCATACGTTGAATAACTGACTTAATGTTTACCCAATTTCTTAGAGTAAAACGCGACAGGATGATTGTTTTGCACATTTTGCACAAGAGCAGCACCAACAGCAACATTAGAAGCATCTGTTTCTAAGGTAAACAGTTGCGGACATTAGTAACTCTTTGATTTTATGAAAACGGTCTTGCATTAGATCAGTCCAAAAAAACTAAATGTTAGACTGTCTCTTTAAATCATCTGAAAGCAATGAATATTTGTTTTTCACCGTCTGTCGGTTCAATGCTCGAAAATCAACACACATTCGAAAACCTCCATCCTTCTTAGCAAATAAAACAGGCGCACCTTAGGGACCATCGAATGAAACCAAGGTGCCATTTTCATTCATTTTGGTGAGCTGTTTTCATAACTCGTCCAACTCAGTCATTGATAGTTAATAAACTCTTTTTGAAGAAGGGTTATGCTCAGCTCCAGGAACGAGTGGAATGGTCATTTGAGTCTTCAGTTTTGCAAACTGGTAAATCATTTCCAAACACGTCTGTATATTGACGAAGTAGTGCTTTTAACTTGCTCTTGTGATTAGCATCACCAGCATCTCAAATCTTAATCTTAGCCAATTTTCAGGTAACTCGTCTATATCTTTTGTGAAAATGTTGGCCACATCTGCCTCACAAATGCTTAATCAATAGAACGAGTTCTCCTGTAGATTTACGTCCTTTCTTGGTTAGATTAATTTAAAATTGCGTACATCCGCGAGAGTAGCTTGACTCTGTTAGACTTAGAAATTAAAAGGCAACTCTGAGAGTTTTCCGCATGTGTCAAGAGCAGTAATGCAGCAGGAATACTGAGAATTTTTTAATCCTAAAAGTGTATTAAATGAAGCAGTAGCTATACAGACATTGTATTGATGCATGAATGGCATGCCCCAAATGACGTCAGTGTTCTGTGTCTTGAGAACATAATATTTGGCAGTAATAAGATTTGGACCCAAAGATAATGAAATCTCTGCAAAATGTGTAACCGTAACGCGACCATTTGCTGTACTGGCTTCCTTGGAAGGATGTTCTTCTGCAAAGGTTGTAACTTGATATTATATTTCTGATAGAATCTTTCACTGGCTGTGTAAGCTAATCGCAGCTCATAAACCTGTCGTTGTTGATCAGACCGCCAAACCAACATTCTCTAAATCCCACCATCGGGCATTCAACCGCGTAGGAGTTGTCGTCCATGGAAGTCGTTACATCAAGCGGCAAGTCCTCGAGGTAACTGCCAGGTAGCATGCGGACCACTGACGTCGACAGATCCGGAACATCCAGCGGCACAAATATCTTCTCTGGCAGGGACGTCGCCGAGTAGATGATTGTCTTGTCTTGTTCCGCTTCGCAAGCGCGATGACGCATTGCTGCTCGGTCGTACCAGCGGCGTCGACGATGGTGTATATGGATAGTTAATAGCATCCATGCGCTGTGGCGTTTCCTGCATAGCCATGCCTTCTCCATGACCACCCGACAACACGCTCTCCATACGGGTCTTGACGGTCCGAATCCTCGCGTCGTCTTCCTGAAGCATCGTGATGCGCGAGGACGACATGTTGGGCATGCCCATGCACATACCGTTTCTCATCTCGAGTACAAACAGTGACTCGATCAACACCCAGCAATTGTCCTCGACGCTTGCAAGTGGTTTGGGCTTGTTGTCATTCTTTACACGGACGAAGAGTTGGTATTTTCCGTTAAGCTGCTTGCCGTCAATCTCATCTTCCCTGACCTGGACATACTCCATTTCGGTAAAGTCAGTGATGAGGAGATTGGCTCCAAAGCCTGACACCCATATTGACACAACGTAATCCACCAAAGAAACCGTGTCTCTTGGCTTGCTCTCAGACAGTGCCTTGAATGACTGCGACGCTACCGCCTGCGTGTAGCTGCGAGGTGTAGACTGCTGGCGGACGGCTGGCCTCTGATACACGGGTGCGTGAACCTGCGATCCTCCGCTCAAAGCTGTTGACTCGGCCAACTCTTGGTACAAGGCAGCCAAATCCACGCTGGGCTTAATGGTTGTCAACTGCCAGTATCCACAATAACTTTGACTGGTAGTTTCCCAGAGTCTGGCACTAACTTGTAAGGCTGAGATATTTTCAGGTGGTTGTCTTACAAGATTAATAACAAACAAGCATCATCTTCTTTATCGTCAACATCAAGCGATTCATTAGGTAAACTAGCACTACGGTCTACAACCTCTTCCTCCTCCATCTCAAACGACAGCAGTTCAGGAACTACTTCGAGGCCTGCCTTTAGTTGCCCGCGGGACGAGGACACTTCGATTGGTTCTGGTTGAACTGACCGAACATTAGCGATAGGAATTGAAATAGGTTGGGAGACAATAGGGAAGCGTACTGGCTGAGATCTGGTCGACGATGAATTTGAATTATTAACTTGTCTTGCGGAATTCTGATCATTATGTTGCCCATTTAGTGTTGTTATTGTTATTGGAGTTGCGATGAATTGAATTGGTAGGTTTTGGTTAAACCTGGTTCTGCGGGTCTCAGCGTGTTACATCTTGCGTCAGGTTCTTCCTTAGTGTAGACCAAATGAGCCTTGAGGTTTGAATCAACTGTCTCCCTATTGAAACGCAGAACAGAAAATGTATTGACTCTCATAAACTAATTTGAGATCTATTGTACCACTGATGTATCTTAAAATTTGGTTTAATTGCCAGCTCATCTTCTGCTCTTGTTGATAAATACAATGAGCCACCGACTGCTTTTAAATATCTGTCCCACTTGTTTCCCACTGAAGTAGCACGCTTATAACTTTCCAGCATTGGAGTACTAATAGTCGTTGATTTTTTCATATCAAAATCTGTGAGTAAACCCGGAAATCCACGCATCCTTGCTTAATGATGAGGCGGTTATCTAACGCTGTTATCTCTAGCGTTCTTCTTGCGTGCAGTCTCAGATGGCTCTGATTTGGACTTGAGTTATTTAAGAGCACCTCTTGCAGGTTGAATCAATTGTCTCCTTGATGAAATGCAACACAGAGAATATATCAATTTCTGCCGTATCGAGTCTTGCTGCAGCCATCATATCCATTGCAGCGGTATGTAAGGTGATTTTCGAGTCCGGATTGCTTACTCCCATACATCGAAAATCTTGGCTTCGTCATGCACATTTTCGGACGCACTTGTCGTAGTAGTTATCACTCGACATGAGGATGATCATTTGTCCACTCATCTTGGTATATTATATTCGTCATCTTAGGCCCATACCTGTTTCCCCGCATCGCATTATCCAACATATACAAAGGGAAATACATCACGATAAAGAGAAACCCTAACTTCAGCTGAAAGAACAAAATCCTTACTTACCTACGTAACACAGGCCAACATGAGCCGCACGGCTGGGATATTCGCGGTCGCGATGTTCACCGGGATCGTCGTCAAGGACTCGTTAGGTGATCTGTCGATTTGTTGGCTTTATTTGAAGCAAGTTAATTGATAGTTAATTGGGTAGATTCATTTAAAATGACTGATGTTACTGATGTGGATAATGTGACAATTATTCGGGATGTATGTACTTTTACAATTGATTTTGAGTGGGCTTAATATTAATATTGATTTAGGCTCCATTTTGGAAAGCTGTTACTGCTGGTGTAATTGCCGGGTCAGCCGAGGTCGCTTTAACATGTACGTTTTCTCCAATATTAAATTCAAAACCAGAACTAATGTTAGTTAGATCCTGCGGAATATCTTAAAATCAGAGCTCAACTATCCCCTGGTTTGCTTCAAAAGCTGGGACCATTTGATGGAAATCCATTTCAATTATATCAAGGATGTGGAACAATGTTACTTGGAAATATTGTTAAGACTTCAGTTAGATTTGGAACGTATGAATATCTTTCGAGAACTTTAGCTGATGAAAATGGTGTTTTATCACCTCCTAAGGCTTTGGCTACTGGGTTATGTGCTGGTATGTTACTTGAGAGATTGAGTGGTGAGGATGGGTGTTAATTGGTTGTAGGGTTTACGGAGTCTTTGTTCTTGGTTCCTTTTGAACGTGAGTATTAATTTTTTACAATACGATGGCTGTTTACTAATAGTATTATGATAGATGCCAAGATCCGCCAAATCAGTTCATTACAAAGTCCATTGCCAGGAACAATCTCCACATTTTCAAGAATCTATCACCTTCACGGGCCACTGGGCTTCATGTATGGCTTCTTTCCAACTTTACTACGACAAGGAGGTTCTTCAGCCATTAGATTCACAGCTTTTAATTCACTTCGACAAATGGCAGATGGATTTATATCACCGGGAGAAAGAATGCCAAATACATGGTCAAGTATACTTGAATTAATTGCATGCTATTCAGCAGTTATATTAACAATGCCAATTGATGTAATTAAAACAAGAATGCAAACTTTTGGTAGTAGACAGGCTGCTCGTGGAAGCTCATTAAGATGTACATTCCAAATTTTTGAAAATGAAAGTATTAAATCTTTATTCAGTGGACTGGTTCCTAGATTAATGAGAAGTACCGCGGCAACAGTTTTGATGTTTAGCTTTTATGAATCTTCAATTAGAACTATTAATTACTTTGAAGGTTCAATGGCGAGTGAGAAGCAAGAGCAAGAGAAATCAACAACAATATCTGCGGAAAGTTAATTTAATTTCATGATTTTTGGAAACGGATTTGTATTATAATAAGGTATATAGTAAATTACAATTAGCATAACAGTACATATAGTATTAAACGAACAGTTATACAAAATATCAAATAAATTAGACAAACTCCAAACAAACCACTCAAAGCAAAATTATTACTAAAATACACGATTATTACCAAGTTAATAACTCACACTATATTGTCATATTCTCATCTTCACTCGAACTCGCATCATCAAAAACTTTCTCTTTACCCTTTCCTTTCCCTTTAACAGCTTCCTTCTTACTTTCCTTCTCATTTCTTTGTTTCAATAAACTTTCTCTACTAATCCTTTTCTTTCCATCCTTATCACCTTCACCATCACTATCCCCAATCTTAATCAAAGACTCTTCTCCAACTCTAATAATTTTCTTGATAGTAGGAATTCCAGGTCCACCAAACTTCTTATCTTTAACAAGTGTGTAAACGATTCTTTCATTCTTCCAATATTCAAGTGGTTGTACTCTAACTCTACCTGATCTTCTAACAGGTTGAGGATCTGAATTTGGTATTTTAGATGTTGATGCAGATATTGATGAAGTTGACGGTGTTGAAATTGCTGATTTCGATTTGATAGTTGGTGTCGAAATTGCTGATTTGGTTGGTTTTGTAGATTGTTTCGAAATTGTTGGTTTCTTGGTTCGTATTTGTGGATCTGTATTAATTCGTTTATTCGCTGCTAGATTCTTCTTGACTTCTTGAACAGGGGTACTTAATCTTTCTAAAGTCTTTAAAATTGCTTTATCAACGATATTTTTCGTCGACATTGCATCATCATCTGCGTTGTCTTTTCCATTTCCATTTGCAACTTCATTAACAACTTCTTCAATAGCAGCGACCTTTGCACCCGTACCTCCACCAACACTCTTAGAAGCTTTAACTTTGGACAAAGACGCAGAAACCGCTGCAGCAGGATTCTTATCTTTCGATTTTCGAACGTTAGGCTTCTTTGTTGTTGTTGATTTCATTGGTGATTTTGAAGTTGCAACGAATCCATTATTATTTTTAGATGTCGCTAAGGGACCGGATTGTATTGTATCTTTCTCTGATGTTGGCTCAGGTGCGGTACCCGTTGATTCTGGTTCAGTTGTTGAGGGTTGTGGTGGCGTTGGTTCTTTAGGGAGTGATGGTGGGGAAGGAGCTGCAGGTAGAGATTGTCGATCTGATATTTCGTCAACTGCCGCAATTGCAAATGGCGGCGTAACTGATACGACAGGCTCCGGCACAATATCCTCCATAGGCACAGCAGGAGCAGCAATCTCCGTTGCAGTAACAGGAACAACATTACCATTCGTAGTTTGCCTTCTCTTTGTAACAACTATCTCTTCAGGTAATCGATTAATTCTTTTCGCTGAAAACGCTCCTTTTATTCTTGCTGATGAAGCTGGTCGATATCTAGAAACTGCATTTTCAAAATCTAAACGTGGTGCGGGCGCAGGTGCAGGTGCAGGTGCTGGTATTGATGCTGGCGCTGATACCGGTACAGGTGTTGGCTCTATTACTGGCTCTGGGGTTGACTCGGGCGCTGGTTCAAGCTCGGGTGCTGCAGGTAATTCGGCTAGTGGATTTGCATTGTTTTGTCCAGATATTGGCGATGGTGGCGGTGGAAGCTTTGTTGAAAAATGAATTGTTGGTGTAGTACTTGCAGGTGATTCCTGCGGTAAAGCAGGAATCGTCTCTTTGTTTGTTTCACTTCTCTCTCCTTCCATTCGAACATCCTCCATAGGTTCAGCACTTTTCCTCACTCTAACAGATTTCTCTTGTACAGGCGACGCTTGTTTTTGTGGTTTCTGCACAAAATTTGAAGACGGTGTCTCTAATCTATCAATTTTGGCTGATCCAGGTGTACTTCCAAAGGATTGTCCCAAGAATGATGAGGATGATCTCTGCTTTGGTGTTGATGGAAGCCCTGGTGCAACCTATACAATATAATTAGCATCAACCACCATTAAAAAAATAACAGTTACAAAACCCGAAAGCATACCCTAGGCATCGGACTTTGATAAAACAATCGTTGTAAATTCTTAGAAGTATTAAAACTCGGTCTTCTAGCAGTAGGAGCAACAACTTTTGTAGTAGGAGTTTGTGATTTTCCTTGAATCAAAGTCCCTTGTTGAGGTAATTTAAAAGAAGGAGCTTGCATTCCAGTTGATTTTTTAAAAGATGAATTGGATCCTGGTGTACCTGCTATTGTTGACTTTGTTGAATTATGTATTGGTGTATTTGTTCCACTTCTTGGTGTTTGTCTGCCAAATGCTGGCGAAAATGAGTCCGCTTTAATAGCATTTTGTCCTTGTAATTTCTTATTAGATCCGGTTGCTTTGTTATTTTGTTTTGTTTGCTGCTGTGCTTGCTGAGGCTGTTGTTGTTGACTTTGACCTCCAGACTTTGGATATGGTGATCGATATGATAATAAATCGTTTATTGATAATTCCGGCATTTTCGATAATTATTTAAGACTTATCAAAGCCAACTGTCTAAATCAAACGTATGCAATAACTGCATAGTCTTTGAATCGAAAATTGGTGAATAGATACCGATAGTAATTAATTGATAAGATTTGTTGACGTGCGGTTGTTGGTTAATCTGATATTAAAAGTGAATGATGGCGCGTATAAATCCAGCATACACACTATAACACTTTCGAATGCAACCTAATTCAGATATATCCCTTTACAATATCATCCACAATGTTGATTTTGTATTGAAGCGCGTATTGCTGCAATCGGCGCAATCGCGGATTTTAGTGAACATATGCTTACATATATATAAGGGTCTTGATGTATTTCCTATTTAGGAAACTGGATATATTATGTAATATATTTTTTGTATCTGGTATTTATACAAAGTACCGTACAGTAATTAATCACGTGCCGACTTATAGCGTATTATGCTTATAACTACTTATAACAGGTTATGTATCAAATGCTATCGGTAGCGAACTGAAGCTCAACCCCATCCCACCAGGCCTTTTCCAAATCTTCAAATTTCCTATAAATCCTCCACTTCCCACTTCTTTTTTCCTTCCTCATTTTCTTTTCTTCGTGAGATCTACAAGCCATCAGCATACCACAAGCAGCCATGGAGCTTGACAGAACAGATACCAGTAATACCAAAACTGGAAATATGACTAACTGCTCTTTAATTTAGGTAGTTTTGTTCTTTTTTTGTTTTGCTTTTTGTGTTGCGTTCTGTTTGAAGATGGTGATAATGTATGGGGACGTTGCCGCATTTTATGATACTTTTTTGTTTTGATTTTTGTTCGAAGATAGTGACCATGTATAGCGGAGGTTATAGTACAAAATGTAATTTTTTTTTCTTCTACTCTTATATCATTATCTATATCTACTAACAATATCTTCATAGATACCATCAACGTTTGTTATACCCAATTCGATCTCAACATCGATTTGTTTTGTTATCGTAAGTACATTCCATTTTGCTTTAATTTCTTTCTGGATCTGTTCTGTCAAGTTATTGGTTGGGTAAAGTCGTTGATGAAAGGTAAGTAAAGAAATTATTTTGCTTTTTTTGTTTTTTTGCCTACTTTTCTTAATTCATGTAAATATTTCATTTCATTTGTACAATACACTCATTCAATCATAACCACACATACTACTATACCGTAATATAATACATTATTTCAACAATGAATTTCTTCTATTTCCCATTCCAATATCCTTCGTATCATCAGAAGTAGAAGAAGATCTTCTTGGTGAATTTTGACCAGTTTTAGCTAAGATAGCTGATATAATTTGAGTTGGTAAAGTATCATTGTTATATGCATTTGAATTATTGCTATTAACATTTGAACCATTTGATAACTCGGGTAACATTTTTCTTCCGAGTAATTCTCTTGTATCAATAACAGCTGTCCAACCTATTTTCTTTAAAAATACCCGTTCATCAGATTCTCTAAATCTGTCCCAAGCATCGATATCTTGTTTTGCAGAAATTGAGAGTGTTTCATATCCTGACTTAATTAATTCTGATACTTGATCTGAATTTAAGTGTCCTGATGATTGTTCTTTTAAAATATTTCGATAATGCTCTGCTATTGAAATTAATGTTCCGATTGACGATTCTGTACTTGATAGTGTATATGCTGCTGAAAATCTATTAAGCAAATCTCCTGATTCAATAAGTTTATAAAATAAATCATCGTAATCTGTTGGACTACTTAAAAATGATTCTCCTGATGAGAATGCAAGTACTAAAATCCGAATCGTATCTTCTGCAAGTTTGACTGTATTTGGAAGGTTTCGTAGATGTTTCGCTGAAGACGTCATGAATCTGATGAGTGAAAATGTACACTTCCATACCTCAGACCAGTGATATTCTACTTCTGTTAGTAAAGCGCTTCTTAGTATAACTCAAAAAGTAATCAACTCACGCAGTCGAACTCTGTGTCTCTTCAGCTGTGAGATAGCTCTGAATATACTTCCCACAGCAATAGAATACATCGAAACATCCAACGAACGTTTCATATTATGAGTGATAGAAATAATCAAAGTATCCAAAATTCCTTCTAATAAAGATCGATCATTTTTAATCAATGGTAGAATTGGTTGCCTCTGTCTACATATTCGAATGATTGATCTTGTTTCTGATCCAAGTAGTTTCTGAAATGATGAGGAATCTTCAATTAGGATCCTGTGAACCAGTAAACAAAGTCGAGCGTATTCTGCTTGTCGGTCAGATCGATGCTGATGTTCCACAAGATACGATGATAATGAAATTAAACTTGAAATAGGTGATTCTATATAAGTTAGTTATATGTATACCATAAATAATAATACAGGATGGCACTAACCCTCGAAAGGAGATGTGGATTGTGTTTCAATTAAGACTCTGCAGAAGAATCGATTCGTCTGCACAAAAGTACTTGTAGCTAACAATAATGCAGCATGTTGTGTCGGTAACATTGATAAAGCTTTATCTTCACTTAAATCAGGATTTTGCTGTAATAACGTTGATTTCGATTTCCGTCCAAATCCGGTATACGAAAGTAATGATTCAATTGAAAATCTCTCAACGGAATCATCAATTAAACTTGTATATTCAGTTCTAGTTAATCTGGAAACTTGTCCAATTGTGAATACAATTTTTTGCATAACTGGCTCATCTGCGAAATCAGCTAATCTTGTTTGATAAGGATTATATGACTCAAGTCTGTCGTAATTTGCTAAAACTCCTAACAAAACAAATGCTTCAAATGTATGTGATCCTGTAGATTTTTCGTAAATCATTTGCATTAATACGGGAAATAAATCTCGTTGAATGAAATATGTAATAAGTGTTGTACGATATACTGCGCATGTTGCGCATAATGCAGTTCGAAGTGCAGCAACAGCAAGTTCAGCTGAGATTGTTAGATCGTGGTGCAGTTACAATTCGAATTAGTTCACATACCATTTGTAGGTCCCCTTCGCATAAGTAATTCAAGACTAAACACGAAATCCTAATCCACAGGTCAATCTACTGTCAACTATCACCAATTCAGCCAAGCATTTAACATACAGCGAAATCCCGATCCGCTCGATCTAATCCAACTAATACCGAAATAGCTTCAGCACTTGTCAATTGACGAGCTAGCACTTCTCTCACAAGAATAAACAATGTCTATATTAGTAGAATCAAGTAATTAGTCACTGTTGCGGAGATCAAAGCCAAGATCAGATAAATCGTACGTCGAGTGCATTTCGGACAGAGTCGGTGTTGGGATCAGTTAATTGTCTGACTGCTCTGCTGAACATTGTTTTGATGATTGTCTGTATTTATTAGCACAATTGGTCCAGTTATCCAATTATCAATTAAGTTTTCACGTACATTTGATCGTAGCATATCATCTGGCGACATACTAGATAAAATAACCGCCAAGCCAGGCATATTCGCCTTCAGAAGGAAGAATTCTACCCAATATCCATCTGTTTGAGGTACCGAAGATCCATCCTATACAGAAAATTTCATAATTAGTGGACAAGTAATCCAATTGCAATCACTATAAACCGCGAACGCACCTTAAACAGACTCTGATAGAGAGATATGATCTTTGGCTGCAGCACGCCGCGCTCGACGCGCACGAGCGGCGACACTGCGGACGGCATTGACGCCACTGTGTTTTGTCGATAAGAAATACTCAGTTGCTATAAATATATACTATCCGGGATCGGCAGTCGCCCTTCTCTGTTTTTTTTCAAAGAAATATACAGAGATTATACTAGATTAAACAGAGTGGTTTGCTAGCGGTCTGGTGTTTTGGTGCACCGCGTCATACAAATAGTGCGGCTGGCTGCTTCACTTTATCCCAGCACCCAAAGTCCAGATCTTCATCGATTTATCATTTATTCAGACTATTTTACATCAAAATATTTCACTGACTACGGCATATCATTGTAAATACATAATTAAGTTGATAGATAGCCTAGATACTTCTCCACCAAGAGGTCAAACCAAGTACAAACACAAGCAAGCAGAAATCAGCAATTAAATTAGTGACAATATGCGTGTACCGAGCAATGAGGATCAAGTATGACGAGTATGGCGGTGGAACGAAGCCTGCGACTTTGGTGAATATTGATTTTGTAGGCGAGCGACCCTGATATACTTTGTTAGTTTGACATTCGTAGGTGATCGAAACAAAGAGAGTAGAACGTACCTTTTCAAGGAAGAATCTGCTGGATTGGAGAAGCAATTCAATTGTAGTAAAATACCACATGATCAGTCTATTCGATGATGCGGTTCCTTCAACTCTCGCCAATTGAGATCCATCAACCCCGAGAGCAACAGCAGCATATAGACCTAAGCCAAGCACAAGTACCGCATGGATCAATTTCCAGATATGAGAGTTATCAGATACCGGAGCGACTGGAACTTTTGTGCCTGCTGCATCTGTACCAGTAGCATTTGCATTACCTCCCATACCACCAAAAGCACCGCCTTGCATATTCATAAGCTGTGTCAGGAATTGATCATCAGGGAATGGAGATTGACCATTTCCTGAATTCATACTCTGTTGGAAAAACTCTCGAAACATAGCTTCCGAATCCTGTGAATCAAGACCAGGTGGTGAAGACTCATTTAATCCTTGTCTTGCAAGTAATTGTAAAATAGGATTCTCTGGCACATTACTCCCACTTCTTGAACCAAGTGTTGGAATCTCAATTGGTGGATCATCATATTCTGGCGAAGTAAGTGGCGTTGAAGTTTGACTATTTGTAATATTATCACCCATTCGTTCTGCCATTGTAGGTTGATGTTGTCGTTTAAATGTATCTTTTGCACTACCTTGAAGATTTGATATCTTGTCCAATCGATTTGTTCCTCCTGCAAGAATGCGTGCTTCGCGTCGCTCGCGCCGAAGTCGAGCTTGTTCCGCAGCAGAGAGTGGAGCTGAGGATTTGGCCTCTGATGTTGGTGTGTCGGACATCTTGAATTCTGCAATTCTGCAATATATTGAAATGAAATAAAATAAACAATGCAGATGCTATGTACAAACCGACTATTTATTTAATGAATGGATAGTGGCGTGTGGAAAGAGAATTGGATTACTCTTGGCTATACCGTATTTCTTCGGACTCGAGAT
The DNA here is from genome assembly GCA_030568365.1 of Myxozyma kluyveri. NCBI lineage: Eukaryota > Fungi > Ascomycota > Lipomycetes > Lipomycetales > Lipomycetaceae > Myxozyma > Myxozyma kluyveri. Next base: position 95,963 of record JAJLTX010000029.1, on the reverse strand, counting down.
AGTGCGGCGGGCTTTGGGCCTTTGGCCTCGTTTCCACCCCAGATACAGTAAGATCAAGCAAAAATAACCACTTTCTTGATAAGTTCATACAAATACGTTTAACAATTATGCCATTCAAACAGTAACCTCTCGAGAATACAGCAAGTGTGCCAAGATTCAATGCCGAAAGGATATCTACTTGCATATGGATTAAATACACATTTACAAGTTACAGCTGGACTACGAATTCCATCTGTAGCTAATTCAACAGTTACAGGAGATGGAAATGAATCAAGCCAAGAAGCAATTGAAAGAGATGCTAATTTTAATGAAAATACTGGATATATTTCGAAACTTATTGTAGTAGCAGTGTCAGAGAAAAACGTATCTGTTTTATGGGCTGGGTATAGTGATACTTTAAGTAAGTTGAGACTACGGCAGGTTAAGATACTAACTAACATTATGAATAATAGTTAATTTGGATGGTGTAGTGATTCTTCAAGGATTTAGTGCAGGAAAACATGGTTCGGTTCGGCTAATTACTGAGGAGCGTAAACTGTTAAAAGTTGAGCAAGCATTTGGATCGAATGAGTTAATCGGAGTTTTAGCACCAAGAGGGCAAGTATACTTGGTTTCTGATGCAGTTGTAACTGACACAAAACATATGATTGTTAAGAAAAGTGATACATTTCCAGGTAAATTTGGTCAAATTGAAGAAATTGTAATGGCTGGAAATGAATCTGTTGTTGTCAAAAGTTATGATAGATGTAATACATTTTCATGCTTTGAAGATGTAATTGCATACGCAGAGGGAAAGGTTGGAAACCTACCTTGGGATACATTCGATTCAGAACTACACAGTATTAAAGCAGGTGAATCACACTTTGTGGGAATGGATATCAATAGGCATGTGTATACGTGGGGATGCTCAGGTTTACATGGAGAGTTACTTCGTGGTATTGGTGGTGATCCAAGAAGTCCTGATAGAATTAGTGGATTTTCAGGTGTCGAGATGAGCGAGATTGGAGCAGGTGGATGGATGACAATGGTTCAAACCGAACTTGACTGTAATCCATACATTGGTGGATGGGTTTCGGATTCAGCAAGTGATCCTAAAGACGGAAAGTCGATTTCTTTTATGAGTAACGGTAAACCAACATATGTTGATCGTTTTGATGAATATAGTTTAAAAAATGGTCTTCAAGTTCAATCTACTGGTCTTGGTGGATCATTTATTGTTATGACAGCTTGGAATCCAAGTGCAAAAGAAATGGAAATTTGGCAAGCTGGAGAGTTTGATTTTTTGAAAGGAAATGTTGCAACTAATGGAAATAACCTGGTAGAGAACATGGATATATTAAGAGCAGCATCTAAGGCAATGAAGAAAGACAGTGAATATAAAGGATTGGAATTTTATAAACTCGCAGCGTTTAAAATGGAGTCTCAAGGTCATGCTGAAGTTGTATGCGGACCTGCTACTGTGTTTGTGGTACTTGTGGATCCGTATGTTGCTGATCCAGTTTGAAAATCAGGTATGGAGATATGCGGCGATTGAATTTCAAGTTCCAACCTCACATATTTTAGATTAAATACCCCTTTCTTGACCAATTTATTTCGTTTTCTGGTAAGACTAAATAGAGCTGAAAGTGCATCAAGTCAACATGAAATTTAAAGAATTAGAATTATTGAGTATAACGGAAATCTTATAGTGGCTGAAGAATCTGAAAAGCATATTCCATTTATGGGCTGGATATAGCGATAGCTGAATGCAGATGGCTGGATGACATCTGTTCCAAATGAGCCAGATACAAATCCGTGCATTGGTAGATAGAGATTAGAATCAGCAAGTGATCCAAAAATGGAAAATTAATCTCTTTTATAAGTTATGGTACAGCACAATATGTTAAGTAACTTGATGGATACAGATTGAAGAACGGTATAGAAGCAGTATCTAAAGTGATGAAAAGGGATAAATGGTTGTCATTTTATAAACTTGGTGGAGGTAAAATGGAATCTCTAGGTCATGCTGAAGCTGCTTGTCGGCCTGCTATTGTTTTACGGCAATTGAGTGACCGAGAGTTAATTGATCAATTGATAGATGAATTGATCTTAGAATTTTGTATATAGTTTCATGTCATATAAAATACAGCACAAAGTAACGTGGGGAAAGCCTGAGTGGTATTTCCTAAAGCGGATTGTGTGCTGAACTACCCATAATAGTGCAACTGCTTTCAATAAAGTAGCGTCTTGTTATTATGGTACCACGTACACCACAGCACCAATCCGCAGACTGCCGAGACTTTAAGGCGCCACAAGGACCAACGACAGCGCGGCGCTTCTATGGAATTATCAAATGCAATCACAGCAGTCGTCATTTATCAATCGCCACCAACCATTCGATAAGCATTGATTATTGATCATAAGAAAATCAATTTTATATAATTTTAATATTTGAATTCATTTTCTGAAATTAACTTATTTCAAGTGAATTTAGTTGAGATTGAATTAGGTACGTACAGTTGTATAGTGAATGCAGGATCAGTGGATCGGAATTAATCAAGTTTGAATCATAGGATATTAAATACGATTCTTTGTGAACACGAAGAGGAATCGTAAATTTAAATATAAGTACGACTATAGCTGAACAGAGAATATATACAAACGCAAGAACAAAATGTTTTCATATTTATTTGGAGGAACAGCAAAGAAAGATGCACCAAAGGAAGCAATCATTGCACTACGTCAGCAATTAGATACATTAGCTAAGAAAGAAAGATCGTTGGAACAAAGGATAGCAGAGCAAGATGTACTTGCACGGAAAAATGCTATTAATAATAAGATAGGTGAGTTTACATTGATTATATCGTTTAATTAATCCTTTTGTGAATGTGAACACTGATGGTATATGTAGCGGCTAAGAATGCGTTGAAGAAGAAGAGAACATTGCAGAATGACCTTGAACGGTTACATGGTCAGATTTCGACATTAGAAGCTCAATCTAACTCGATTGAATCAGCAAATCTTAACTATGAGACTCTCAAGGTTATGCAATCAGGAGCTAAAGCTATGAAACAAATTCATGGCAGTATGAATATCGATAAGGTTGATGCAACTATGGATGAAATTCGTGAACAAGTTTCGTTATCAGAAGAAATTGGAGAAGCTATTTCAAGGCCATTAGGAGAGACAGTTGATGAAGATGAATTGGAAGATGAATTAGAAGCGTTACAACAGGAGGAACTTGATGCAAAGATGATGAACGCTGGTCGTGTTCCAAGTGTCAAATTACCTGAGATGTCAGTTCCAAATACTCTTGAGGCTGAATCTGAAGATGATGAGGAAGAAGAATTACGTAAGTTACAACGTGAAATGGCAATGTAAATCATTCCATTGTGCGTTAATTTCAGTTTCCTTGTTTATAATACATATACATCCTTGTCAATCAATCAACTTTAAAATAGGATTGCATTAGAATGTTCATTTCAGTCACTTTTTAATCGCTATCGTTATTGCGCTTTTTTTTTTTACTTTTTTAATTCACTTCTACAGTATTTAAGTATTAACTGTTATATCGTCGTCGTTGTTACTATTATTAATTTTTTTTATTGTTGTTTTGGCGTGCGTTGTAACCATCGTATTCTTGTTTGCAACTTGGTCAAATTCAAGCGGAGTTTTTAATCATTGTTTTGCTTGTTTTGTTATGTTGTTTTATGTTTTGTTTTATGTTGTCGTTTGTTCGTTTGAATTAATCAAATAATAAACATAAATTTACAGCAATACGTAAGTTACTAAAGTAGAGAAGGTCTCATTCACTTTGTGAACGAATAAATCTACATAGAATGAATAGTGATTAAATGAATCTATTTAACTTCCTTCCGACCACACCAACGATACCCAACATTAAGAAAAAGTAATAAAAAAAAATAATAAGAAAAAAGCGTGATGATTGCAGTATATTTAAATCAGTAAAAATTCAAATATAAAAATAAAATCACACCAACGTCATAATAAAGACAACAAATAATAATAGTAGTAGGTTATAAATGATAATAATAAAATGAATGCACCTTTCTATGAAGTTTTAGGAGGTTTTGAATAATAGATTTATTCCATGTCGTAGTACTCGCCGTATCCCTCTGCGAACTCGGGACGGAGGTCGGATCGCATGGGTTGGATGAGAGGGTGGAGCTGGCCTGCAGAGATTGTTAGTCACGCAAAATGATAATGTGAAATGATATGAATTAAAGAATACGTACTGAGATAGGTTAGAGCCCACATGATGTAGCACATAGAAAGGGTAAGGATGATGCTGCTTCTCCAGACACTATATGACTGTTAGCTAGTTGTTATTTGTAGACTAGTAGATCAAATATGGCGCATACGTCTGGTTGTCACCCTTGGGTGTCAGGAACCAGGTGCCGACCGAGAGGCCGACGATGGCAATCAGAACGTAGATAACTTCGAGACTGTGAACCATGTTAGTGTTTGTACTGACTAAATATAAGTGGAAGCCGTGTGCGAGTTGGCCGTGGTGGTGTCGTGTCGTTTCGTGCGGTATCGCGTACAGTATTTTATCCAATATCCAACCTATCCAGAATTCCAACCCATCTCAAATATCAATACTATCAAACTATACTCTTACTGCGCATTGTTGAATAAGCAACCACCGTGTTGCTGCAAACGCCGCCTTATCACGCACTCCCACCCTCTTTCACGATTTTCACCCACTTTGACCATCAATCCACCATTCAAATTCCAATCTTCCAGTTCCAATAAAGTAAACAAACTTTCGACATCCGTTATCGCATCGCGCGGTCGCTGCTGACCGCATTTCTACCGCCCAAACCAATACATCTACCACTCTTGACTAACCAGCACCATTACCGCACCAGGACACCGCAGGAAAACGACTAACGACACTACCCGACTAAACACGCACGCCGCATTCCGATAAACAAATAAGAACATACCCGTTGGCCATTGCTGTGTGTGGATGGAGACAAGAAAGTCGGTGGTGAAGGAGAAAGCAGGAGAACGAGGCGGGAAGTCGAGCAGTGAAGGGGCGGCCCAACGCAGACTGACTGGAGTGACTGCGAGTGCCCGGTCCAGCAGAGTTCGACCCCGAACCTTAACTTCTGCCGCAGATAATTGGGCCGCCTTATCTTTGCCGGCGTTACCCGGCGGTAGTCACGTGATACAGCACGTGATGGCCAGTCCTGTCACGCCGCGGGTCACGCGTCTGTAAACAACGCGCTCCTAACCATCGCGTCCAGGTCTACCGTACTACATATACAGTGTGTACCTCGCGGTTCACAGCCACCGCCGGACCAGCATGAACCACTATCTGCTGTGTCGTTCGCTGCACGATGGTCCGCTAGGTCGGCGGCGGCGTGTTGTCATCTCAGATGCACCAATCCAGCGCACCTCTCGCACCACGAAACGACCCACCTGTCCATCATTCAGCCTCAAAGAAACAGCACTTCCTCGGCATATTCGACTATCAACTCTTGATCCTTTTATGAAGTTATTTGGACATATTGTTCTTGGATGTACATCTTCTCCGAGTTTTGACTTAATCACAATAAAAACTGCTGCAACTGTGCCTGTTTCAGAATCATCTGGTATACTTGATGGCAATTCGTCCCGTGATGATGTATTTGCTACTGGCGATGAACGAGATACGAAAACAAATGCAGGTGCGATTTATTTCTGGAAGATTAATAAAATAAGTGGGAAATTAGATTACTCCGTACCACCCAGAAAAATATTTCAAAGATCAAAAGATGAAGGTAATGCAACTGATAGTAGCTTAGGTAAAGTATCCATCCTAGCAGCATATTCATCTTGGTCACTTTTGAATAACTGTTTAATTCAAGTTCTATTACGTGGGGAACCTGTATCTTCATCATATAGCGAACAACCATCATGGATTTCATATGATTTACCTGGCGCTGCACCGTTAATATTGATAAATCCACCCTCAATAAATTATCAATCACAATCTAAATCAATCGGATCATATGATTGCGAATGTATTGAATTTAGAATTGGTGATCATTTAGATCCTCAACAGATTATTGTATATGCAGGTACAGGTGAATTAAAGGGTTTAAACACTCAAGTTTGCTTCAAACATTGTCATGACTTAGGAGTTATTGCTGTTGGTTTAAAATCAAGAGTTGTATTCTATTCAATTGCCGGAGACAACTGGGGTGTGAATAAAAATGAAATTATCGAGCATTCAAGAAAAAATTATTGGAATACTGTTTCCGAGGATGATACATGTGTATTTAATTGCATGATACCTAATTCACATGAACGAATTTCAATTATTGAATTAGATTATTTCATTTCCGACACATTTCCAGAATTAGCATCCAAAATGGCATTAAAACAAAAACAACATGCATCACTATCAAATAGTTCAACTGCCGTCTCAGAAGAACACGCGACGTTAGATTTAAAACCTAATAAATATGGATTTTCAATCATGTTTGGCATTTTATATAGGAGTATTGGTGTGTTTATTGCAAGTAGGGTTATTATTAATGTGGTTTTGGGTGCTGTTTCTACCAAGGGAATATATAGGTCTGATGTTTCCAAATTTTTAAAAAGTAATGGAAATAACTCACAAAAGAAATATACTGTACATGATTTTTTACAAGCAGCATGTAAAGGACCGCGATTTCGAGAACATACATCAACACCACTACAAACATCGGTATCAACAACTTCAAAAGGAAATAGTTCAATAAATGAAGATATTGACTTTGAAAATTTAAAAGGGTTGAAAACTTTTAAACATGGAATGAAAAGTTTAGATACTATTGAACTTGCTGAAATCGATTTAATTATTGATGGCGTTTAATTATGATTTTAGAAAAGGATTCAAAAAAATGGAGTTACGGATTGCTTTTTGCTATGCATTATGAAATGGCGTTTTGTTGTTTATATAATCAATTAATTAAATAAATAAATATTAATATAAATTATGTACAAAATCTTATCACTTGGGATCATCTAATCTAATATAACAAGCAATAAATTTATCACCACTATTTCGTTCAACTTTTTTACCTTCTTCAGTATCCATTTTCATAATTTGAACACAAGGATCATTATCTTCCCAATTTTTTTCTAATCTTTTAAACATTACATGTTCATTTAAATATTTAACCATCCAATCATGTAAATCTTTAACATCTGTAATTGTATATATAATTCCACCAGGTTTTAATAAATATGTATATTCTGTAACTAATGTTGATGTAATAATTCTTGCCTTATGTTTTCTAGCTTTGAAATGAGGATCAGGAAAACAGAAAAACATTTTAGAAAGTTGTCCCTTGTAAAAAAAATTTGGTAAGAATTTCATTGCATTTGCTCTAATTACTGAAATATTATTATATTTTCCTTCAGAAGCATGTTGTTTTCTTAATGCTAATATTCTATCTTCAACATATTGTGTAACTTGAACTCGAATTTCCATACCTAAGATTAATTTCTCGGGAAATAATTCTGATAATGAAATTAATAAACCTCCAAATCCACATCCAACATCTGCTATCTCAACTTGTGGAGGTTTAATGCCTTGAGATTCACAGTTAGAGTATATGGCAGGATATAATGGTGCCCAGTTCATTGTTGATGGACTCGTCGAACTATTGAACTTGTTAGTATTGTGGTAAATGTGGTAAACTTAGGCAACAAACTAACTTACTACTCAAGTAAATGATCCGAAAACGGATTCGAATGAGCTCTCTGTCTATAAAATTTTTTCTACCCGCGCAATTAATATTCCATTGAACTTCACAAATACAGCACGAATATCAAATCTCACATACCTTTGGCAATTTAACAATCTCTCCGTTCCCATCTTCATTACTATTCTCATTATCATTACTCTCACCAACACTTTCTAAAGTTTTAAATGTAACTGATTTTAATTCTTTTCGCTTCGCTTCTTGTGATAATCTATATTCTAATCTCTTTCGTTTTCCTGCTGTCATTTGATCATTTGATTCTGTTGTTAATGCTTGTGCTGGTTGAGGAATGTCAGGCATGATGGTATCTGTTTCATCAGCCATTTTCTTCTTTAATTATATGAATTTATGTCAAAATCAAATTAACTAATCAATCCTGCGCTACCCAGATATAGTCAACTCTCATAAAAAGATGATTGTATTCGATTTTTTGAGAGCTGTACGAGAGATGTTGAAAAAAAAAATATAAACTCCCAGCAATAAACAAAGCCGCATGGCGATATTTCTAGGCAAAAATTTCATCTCATCTCGGAATAGATAATTTATTGAATTCTTTAATTTGAAGGTTACAGAGAAAGAATAAAAATGGCGGGTATTATAAGGAGTACAGCTTTATTAATTGGAAAAGGTAGTGGGAATGTTATAAAGAATTCAAGTCGGAATATTCCAATAATAATCCAAAACCAGCAACAGCAACAACAACAACGACGATATACAGTTTCCTCAACAGTTTCTAAGTCAAACTCAAACGCAAATGAAAGGCGATCTGGGCATGATCTGAATTACAATCATAATAATAAAAATAATAGGAATAATGGACGGAAAAAACGTGGTAAAGATTATAGGCATTTTACATTAAGAGAACCGAAAAGCCAGAAATCAGAAGAGGATTTTTTGTTTAGGTTCGCACCTACTAATCATAAATTAGTATGTTATTTATCCATGTCATTTATTTATTGATATAGTTGTACTAATTGCAAAATAGTTGGCTAAACTTAGAGAAGAATTACAAGTTAAGAATTTAAGTGCAGCATGGCCATTATATTTACAAGCTCGAGAAGAACCAGCGCTATTAACACTGTTGGATACTAGAGCATTAATTGCTAGTATTCATTATCGGAATAGGGAGGAAAGGAATTTAAGGTCGGACGCAGATATGTTTCAAGGATATAAGCGAAACTTTTTAGATGGAATTTCAAAATATGTTGAAATGCAAGATATTTTAGTTAATGATATTAAGGCTGGTAAAACTCCAATGGATCCATATGCTGCTTTTTACATGTTGTCATTTTATGTTGAAGCTAAATCATATGTGAAAGCGATTGAATTATGGAATTGGTTAAAAATTGAATATCCACATATTCTTAAAACTGGATATATTTATGCACCAATAATTACATTATATGCTGAAGCACCAATGAGAGATATTATCGATGGTAATGAATTAACCGGTGAAGAAGAAAGAGTTGCAAGATTAACACAATGTGGAATCTTGTTTTCTGAATTTTTACAAATTCCAAATACTGAAGTTTATAAACCGGTTTATATGAATGTTATTTATGCATTAGCTGAACTAGGTGATCCTGAAAGAGCAGCGGCGTTGTTTGAAAGCTATAGAAATAAATCCACTGCATTGTCTGAATCTCAAACGGCTAGATTATATAGTTACCTTATTAGAAATGGTACAAATATGGAAATTGCTAAAAAATATATTTTTGAAGCAAGTGAAAATGGAATTAATTTAAGACTTAGTGCGTTAGCTTCATTTGCTGCGAATGCTGGTAAACTTAATATGGATACCATGGAGATATTTTCAATTGTAATGACATATGCAAAATCAAAGGGTGCAGATACACAAGCAATTTCAGGAGCATTAGCTTCATTTATTAATTTATTTTTTGCAAGAAATTATAAAGCAATTCCAACTACGATTTCAGATCTTCAAAAAATTGTTCAACAACTTTATGAACTTAAACTTCTTTCGAATGTATTTAATTCAATTTTAAGTAAAGTGTCATCAGTTTGGGGAAATATAGATGTTTTACAACAAGTTTATAATGGTGCAATTGCAAATGGATTTGAATCAACTGTAGTTACACAACGAATTATGATTTTGGGATTTGGTAATTCAGGTAATTTAGAAAGAGTAAGAGAACATTGGGATTTACTAATTGATCTTTTATCAAGTTATTCATTTATTAAAGAAGATGTTTGGGCTGTAAGTTTTCTTCATTTATATAAAGCTACTTTAATTACTGGAGATTGGGACTTTTTTAAACAAAATTGGCAACTTTATAAAGAAAAATTATCTCCGAGTATTAATGCTCATTATCAAGCGGTTTTTGATCTTAGAGGTATTGAAATTGCAAAAAATACAGAGTAGGAAATAGTAAAGTGTGTATATACATGTGTAATTAAATAATCTACAATCATTATTTATAATTATCTATAAAACTAACTGTAAAAAGCTGAGCATGGGTGTTTAACATCATTTATTCGATTGATACTATAGAAATACAATTATTTCATTATATTGAAATAAAACAGCCAGTAAATTAAACGACAAACAATAGCATAACAAAGACAACATGACAAAATTAAAGAATAGTTGGTTATTAAATATCCTAGTAATACAAACAAATAGAAATAACAAGCAATTGAATAAATAAATAGTAATACTATTAACGTAGAATGAAATATATAAATATAACAAATTCAATATAACTGTATAAATTTCATTGTCAATATACAATCAAATTACCCACACAACGCATAACAAGCAAGGTCAAAAGAGAGAAAATAAAAACACCAGACATGTATAAGTTATAGCATACGAACGAAATAAGATAAATTGAATTAAAATAAAATTAATTATTGTCGAATTGATAATTCTTTAAATCCATTAATATTATCAGGTAATCCAGTATCACTTCTTTGTTCACTTGATTCATAATCTTTTGAAAATTCAGGATTTGAAGAGGAGGAAATTGAATCACTACTTGGAATACTATTATTTTGATTCAATTCCATTCTTAATTCTTGAGCTCGAGCTTCCATTGCAATTTGATTCATTTCTCTTGCTTTTGCTAATGAAACAGTTGGTGTCGTACATGAAGAAATTATTGGAACTGAATCATCTCTATCAATAGTTGCTCTCATTAATGCTCTCATCCATTGTTGCATATCGTCTCTATTATCAACTGCAAAGTAATGTGTTCTTGGGGCTGTAAATGTAACTCCTTTACGAGATCCTGGTGCCGGTGGAATTAATTTAAAACAATATCTACCAGCTCCAGTTGATGCTGCATATAACGCAACTAATTTATCTTCATTCGCTCGGACTGGAACTGCTTTATGTGCCGTAATATCAATTAATCCACGTTCCTTTTGATCATTCATTGAAGAGAAATAAGATAATCTAGTTCCATGTAAAACAAAGTACCGATTTTTCCAAACACCAACACCAGCTCCGCCACGTTTTGACATCCAACCGGCGAATTCAGCAGTTGCAGCAGATTCAGCAGGAGTAACAATATTTCTACCTTCAGTAAATGCAGAGGTATTTTCTTTTGTGGTTTTCTTTGGTTTGATTTGATTTTGCGCAGAAGCAGATCTTAAAACTTCTTCGGCTCTACTGATTGGTGAAATTGGAAGACTGATCGCTCGATTTGGCTCCATATTAATTGCAGGTTTTAAAAATCCATTAGGCTGATCTTTACTTGCTCTTGATCTAAGTGCAGCTGCATCAAGTGATCCATCATATTGAGTAGCAGGTGACATTTCAGGTGAAGTTGCTGGATTACTACTTGTTGTTGATAATCCAGTTGATGATTGTGTATCACTTTGTAAGTGTGGATTTCCCATTGGTTCAATTCCTTGAGCTTCGTCAAGTGTTGCATTTCCATTTTGATAATTGTATGAACTTGTTGATGAGTCTTTGGAGTGTGTTGACGCACTTTTTCCATTGGAATATTGATCATATCCAAGCGTTGATGCATGATATGATCTTCGGTCACTGATAGGAGAATTTGTAATAGCTGTATTACGTGATTGAGCGGGACTCACTGAACTGACACTAGATGCTGAAAATCCATTCTGCTGCATGATTGGTGTTCCGGTGGTGTTTGAGGATGGAGTACTAATAAGCTGATTAATAGTGTCCTGAACATCATTCGACATATTGTAACTGTAACCATTTTCAGAACCAGAAGTTGCTGCGACATTAGGATAGACTGCTACCGTTGAAGAAGAAACCATTCGTTGAGCAGAAGCAAGTGGCGAAACTTCAGTAGCACCAGATTGAGGGAATTTAGGAGACTGAGGAAGTTGCCAATTACGATCGAATGAACCTATACCAGATTTATGATTGATATCAGGACCTGAAGTTTCAACAGATTTTGAACGTTGACGATTATGAATTGTTGAATCTCTCATTGCAGGTCTTGATCTTACCTCAGCTGTATCTAATGGTTGAATAGATTGTCGATGATAAGCTGGACCTGGTGACAATGGTTGTGCGTAATTTGAATGTTGTTGGGGTTGTGTAACAGGTTGACGTTCATTTTCTTGAGAAGCAAGTGCACGTAGATTTTGAATTGATTTATTTAATTCAAACCGAGTTCCAAAGCTGTTAATATCGAGTTCTCTAAGCATAGCTAGGTCCAGCTGTAAGAAAATGGCACCGGTAATTTTATGTTCAACGAATTTCGAACAAACTGGAGATTCGAAACCTTCACTTGCAAGATACTGAGCGACTTGAGTTGGAGACCACATTGAAATATTAGCAGCGGGAGTCGGAGCAGGCGCTTGAGTAGACTGTCCGTATGTCCCTAAAGCATGTTCAATGTCATTGAAAGCGTCGTAAATTGAAGCGTGCTTCTGCTCGCTGGTTACAGACCCATTTCCACCGGGAGAAGCGGGAACAAATGATCCGTTTGGAGAAGTGGGAGTGAATGTGCCGTTGCCTTGGTCTATTGCTGGAGAAGTTGCGTCGACGAACGCTGAAATCGGTGTTGTGTAGACGAACGGGAAGAGACCGGAGAGGTCTGTTGTCAAATTGCGGCCCTGGAATAATGTTAGAAGTTGCACAAAATAGTCAATAGCGTATTACAGCGGATACGTACGGTATACCAGCCATCGCCGAATCCATCATCGGTGTCCAGGACCTCGATTCGGTCGCCTTTTTGAAAGGACAACTCGTCGACGGTGCGACGCGTGAACGCGTGAACGGCAACGAGAAGCTGCACTTGCGCAGCATCAGGAGAAGACGCACGTTCGGACATTTTTTAATGCACTGTTAGAACACTGCTCGGTGGGTCACTGACGGTGTCGGCGTGGATACGGAAACGTGTACTCGAAACCGTGGCGGAGTGTGCAATGTTTGTGTACAGACTTATGTAATGGCTGCAGGCGGAGTACGCAGCGGAGTAGCAACACGCGCGCGCGTCGGAGTCGCGTAAACAGTAAACAAGCGCGCCAGATGAGAAACACGCGTGGTGTTTGTTTACTGCCGAAAAACAAGAACGCGAGAAGCCGGACAAGAAAGCGAAAGAAAGCAATTTAGAGGCGGAAAACAAAAGCGAATGCCGTTTCTGTTTGGTTTTCTGTCTGGTGCGGCAGCCACGTGCCTGGCGGCCCAGTCGTCTTCTGGAGCTGTAAACACCCCTTATATATCATTGCAGCAGCAGGTCTTTGTAGCCCCACAACAGCGCCTGGGGCGTGCGCGCAAAACGGCTAATAGCGCACTGCGGACACCAAATTAAGCAGCCCGAGGCGTTTGTGTCGCTGGCTCCACTGCCAGGGTTGGGGCTGGTGTTGGGCACGAAAACATTAACATCGCCAGACAGTCCGGTATCCAAAGCAGTCAATCTGCTACTTCTCCATCTTCTGCCTCTTGTTTACTCTCCAATACGGCAAAATGGGCAAGTTCAGTGTCCGCGGCATGAAGCTGCACATCCCCACCATCTCCGACACTCCCATGCAAATCCCCACTCCGGGAGGTCGACTAACTTCGTGGGTTTTCCGCGACAATTACAAGCGATTCCGGGCTGCCGAAGCTGAACCTGAACGGAGAGCTCTTAAATATATTACTTACAACACAACCTTACCGACTGCTGCAAGATTGCAAGCGCAAATCAAGCTGAGTTTAATGCCAAATTATACAAGAATGAGTCAACCTACAAGTCGATGCTTGGCTTCCGGAAAGAGTCGTGGTGTTCTTCGCAAGTTCAAACTGTCTAGAGTACGTCTTTCTTTTCTTTTATCATGTTGTTTTGTTGTTGCTGCTGAATACTAACTCCGCTGTGCAGTTTCAATTGAAAGAGCTCGCCACGCAAGGTCTCATCCCCGGTGTTAAGCGCGCCTCATGGTAATCCACTTGCAATCTACTCACATACACACTGTACATAATATCTTCATCTGTATAACACAAATTACATTACAAATATTTACATTATCACCGCTAAGTGATTTAAAGACACTTAACGCTTTACAGAGCAATTCCAAAAACCCACGGTCTACTTGAAGTACCTGGAACGATTCTACTAGCTTTCTTTGAAGTTTCCTCGGCCAACTTATCCTCGCCAAATCGCTGAACCATGTTAGTATCTTCGTTTCAAAATCAATTCAAATTCAATCGACATACCTTATAAATTTTCGACACATTATTTAAAGACTCCTTTGCAATCTCGCCACTTTCCTTATCAAAAAGATAATATTTAATCCCAGCTTCATATGACATATTGGCCCAATAGAACGCTTCTTCTTTAAAGCCTAATGCCCATAATGTTTCTGAGATATAATACATTAATTTCGCCTCATCTGCAGATTTCGGTTCATAATTGACCAATCTCCGATTTTGTTCTTTTGTAACCAGTTCTTTATCTTTTTCGGTAAGTACATGTAATGCATTAAGTAATAAACTCAATGCTTGTTGATTTTTCCCAATTTGTGCATATAGTACTCCAAGGTTAGTAGCTGCCTTAACAAATTGTGAAGAGATTCCTGGAGTAATAAAATTAACAACTGCAACGTTATCTGCGAACGATAAAATATCATCTTCTGACTCAGGTTTTCCTAATTCATTCATTACTCTAGCAGGAGATGCTGCAACAACTGCAAACTTCGAATAATATTCCGCCATTTCCCAATTCTCTTCCTCAATACTTAATTCTCGTAATCCTGTATATATTTCTGATGTATGCTTATCAAATCCATTGTATACTTTTGATGCTTTTAAATATACTTCTTTTGCTGCTTTAACGTCATCTAGAAGTACCATGTTGCCAGCACACTTGCAATACAAATACGCAACTGCAGATTTGAATTCATCGTTTTTATCTTTAAAATCAGGTACATCCAAATCCAATACATTATCAACATTAACATTTTGAATTCCTTGAGCGTTTAATATCTTAACCAATAATTTTTTAGCACCTTTTAATAAATTAATCGTAGTTGAGCCATTAGCTTCTGAGTACATATACGTTCTATATTCAATTCTCCACTCCTTTTCAAATGATTCTGGTGGTGCATCAATTTTATTCCCTTGATATCCTGTAATTGCTTTTGGAATTATTCCTGCGAATATTAATGCTAATACTGCACTTACAAGCATTGCTGTTGATACTTTATACACTAAATTAATCGTAAGTATTGTAACTAAATATACCAAAGTAGTAATACATACTATTCATTGTTGTTTCTGATACAACAAAGTATCCATCAGGCATTGAAGCAGCGTTTCTTTTTATATGTAATTGTGGTCGTCGACATATTCCTGCATCTTGTAATATTGGCCGTTGCAATGATCTCGTCGAAATTGTTCGCGTGTTAATTGAAAATCTGGAGGTAGTTTGGATACGATGTACAGGATACCGCGTTGTCTGCAGAATCCTGAATATACTCCTACTCTCCAATATAGCCTTCATAATTGCTTCAATATAACAATTGTGTCTTGACTATCGATCTACAATTACATCTCTTGATTCTTGAGTATCAACTGCTGGATTTATTGCAACTTTCCGCCATGTGTGTGGTTCGTTGGGACTTAACAGAGCCAAAAGTGTCACCCACGTTTTCCCCGAGCACCGGCGCTTTTCTTTCTCGTATTGAATTTATAATTTCACATTTCTTATCACTTATACACTCACTTTCATTCGTTCTTTGTGGTATAAAGCATACAAATATACAGCAATTACAATACTCCCGGAATAAACCGACTCGAGCACAATGGTTCCACCACCTAAAACTCGCACACCACAACCACCAAGACGACCAACTCCAGGTTCAGGTTCAGCAACACCAACGACATCGAATAATTCAACAACCAAGCGAAGGTCAGGTGGCGCTGTTAAAATCGCAATTCCAACATTATCTGCAAGACAAGTCTCTCAAATTATTGATGAACCTGAAAGTGAAGAAGTTGGCGGTGAAGTTATTATGGCTGACCGTGGGAGTTTGAGTTCCACGCCTGCGACTGGAACACCAGTGCAAGTTCAGAGTGATGTGGTGGTTGCAGAGAAGGAGAACGATATTGTTGAGGAGAGTAGTGCTGATAAAGATGTTACAAATACTGTGAACGAAGTCACTACCTCAACGTCTCTCAGTGAAGCTGCTGAACCTTCAACTGAAGGTACCACCGACAAACCGTCGGAGCCAGCGCAACAAGAACCATCAGCAGAGAGCACACCGCCAATAAACACAACCACAGCAAATACACCAATTGGAGCATCAGACGAAGGACAAGCAGCAGCAGCTTTAACAGCCCTTGCAGTTGCACTTCCAACTCGTCAAAGTCGACCGAGTATAATTACATTACCACCAAGAGAACGACCAAGTTCACCAATTCCATCATCACCTACTTCATCAATTGCAAGTTCAAGTACAACTTTATTCCCATCAGTTACT
Source organism: Myxozyma kluyveri (assembly GCA_030568365.1). Taxonomy (NCBI): domain Eukaryota; kingdom Fungi; phylum Ascomycota; class Lipomycetes; order Lipomycetales; family Lipomycetaceae; genus Myxozyma; species Myxozyma kluyveri. Next base: position 79,314 of record JAJLTX010000029.1, on the reverse strand, counting down.
TCCTTAGTTCATAATATTAATTCACATAGAGGTCGTCGTGAACGTTCAATGACGCCAGAAGATGCAGAGTCATTAGAAATTGATGTTGAGAAAGTTACAATGGCTGATTTATGTAGAGATTTACATATTGGTAAGAAAACCGCAACTTTTGAAAAATTAAAGGAAATTAAATTGGAAGAAAAGAAACGGAAAAGAGAGTTACAACATGAATCCGAGGAAGCTAAGAATAGAAGATTGGAAGATGAAGCCGAAATGGAAAAGAAAAGGAAATTAGATACCGCTAAATTACTTGATGCGGGACTTACAAGTACTGGACAACCTAAATTAAGACTTGTTAATGGAAAAATTCAAGTGGATGAAGACTCATTAGCAGTTGATAGACATGAAAGAGATGGAAGAAGAGATGTTAATCCAGATGATGTTGTTGAAGAAAATGGTCTTAAACATAGAGTTAATAGTGCAACATGGTCAAAACGTGAAAGAGTTGAAAGATGGAGTGTTATTGAAACTAATAAATTTTTTGATGCTTTATCAATGTGGGGTACAGATTTTGGATTAATTTCACAAATGTTTCCGGGACGGTCAAGAAGACAGATAAAAAATAAATTTAATGCTGAAGAGAGGAAAAATGGTGTTCTTATTCATAAAGCTTTAAATACAAGAAAACCTGTTGGAAGAGATTATTTACAAGTTGCAAAAGATTTATAATCTATTATCATTATTATTATTATAAAGTTGCAAATGCTGGAAATGTTGTACAGGATGTATGAATTTGTGCTATAGGAAACGGTTTTGGACGTGTGGTGTAGATTTAGGAGTTGGATGTCTTTACTGTGTTGTATAGTATTTGTAAATTTTGCTGTTGATTTGAATATACTGTTTAATATATTAATTGTATTATTTTCGTCATGGTCATTTATAGTAGTCGACTTTGTAGCATTTGTAAATATCAAGTGGGATCAATGACGTCGACTGGGAGTTCGTTGGATATCAAATTTTCCCAATCAGGGAATCTGAACATCACCACCTCGATCTCACTCCCACTTCACCACTCTACAATCCACACAACAACATACACAATGAAACCACGGAAACCAAAACCACAACGAGGCCAAAGATCTACTAGTTCTTCGAGTATTCAAAAGCATGGTAAAAAAGGTAAAAAAGCAGCAAGAAAAGCAGCAGCAGCAGCCTCAATTGCTTCAAAAGCAACAAAAACTTTAGGCGGTAATGGATCTATTCCTTCATTTTTAAGAAATATTGGACCAAATTCGCCAATCAGATTTTTCGATGACAAGAGTGGGAATTTGTTGTTGGTTGGTGAAGGTATGTTATTAACTCATTTCTACAACAATATGAAACTGACTTTTTGTATGGCTCTACAGGCGACTTTTCATTTACGAAATCATTATTTATGAAACCTCATTTTATTAATCCTAATAGAATTACGAGCACAGTATTTGATTCAAGAAAAGAAGTTATTGAAAAATATCCTGATAGCGCAGAAGATAATTTAAGATTTCTTGAAGAGGAACTCGAGTATATTGAACCTCAAGTTAAAGGACATAAAGATGATGACAATGAGAGTGATGATGAAGGGATTGAGAATGGAAGTGACAGTGAAAGTGAATTTGAATATGAAGAAGATGCCCTCAAGAATAATGCATCAAAAGAACAAGAAAGTAGTAAAGAAGAAGAAGGAGAAGAAGAAGAAGAGAAGAAATATGAATCAAAAGCAAAATTATTATTTAAAGTTGATGCAACTGCATTATCAAAGACAAAATATATAAGGAAAAGACAATTTGATTGCATTGTTTTTAATTTCCCACATACTGGAAGTGGAATTACTGATCAAGATAGAAATATAATTAAAAATCAAGGTATGTACCTACAAATCAAAATTATAAGTGGATAATGTGTACTAACAATCAATAGAGTTAATAACAGGATTTTTTAAATCACTTGATTCAGTACTTTCACCAAAAGGTCTCGTTGTAATCTCCATATTTGAAGGAAAACCATATGATTTATGGGATCTTAAAGGAATCAGTAAGAAATTAGGATTTGAAATATTACGAAGTGGGAAATTTTATTGGGATTATTATAATGGTTATATACATAGAAAAACAAGTGGAATTGGTGATACAACTAAGAAATTTAATGAAAGAGACGCTAGAATGTTTGTGTTTAGAAGAAAAGATTTTGGAATTAAAAAGTTTGACAGGAAAGTTAAGAAAGGGAATGGTTCAAATGTTGAAAATGCAAATGGAAACGAGAAAGGAAAGGACGATGGGGGTAGTAGTGATGACGAATAGTTATATATAATTAATTCCATTACACCGATACGATAATAAATAAACAACATAACATAGCCAATAAAACACCAAATATATGCCACCAAATTCGCCTCGAGAATACAAATAAATAAATTAAGTAGGAAATACTCTTCTTAAAGCAGATTTAGACCATTCATCACCAGTAGTTGGGTCTCTTATTTTACCTTCTGATAATCCAGCTTTTTCAGAATATTCTAGCAACATTGAACGACCATAAATTCTACCATTTGGTAACATTACAGGATCATGATCAACTGAACTTCGAGTATGATGTGCATATGGTAATGATGCTGCTAAACCACTTAATTCAGGTGAACAAATTGGACATAATGCTGAATTATAAGTTGTTGAAAATACTGTCGGATGGATACCTGGTTTACATAATGGTGTTTTCAAAGCTGAAAGACCTGCAGATAATGAAATTTCAAGAAGTGAATGTGCTGTAAGTCCATACATTTCATGATGTGTTGAGACGAAGTGATCAGCTAATTTGCGCCAGCGAGATTGTGAGAATAAATCCTAGTCAAAATTAGTACTCAAAGCATTAAATAATTGTAAGAATTTTTCTAAATACCTTATAAGGGCTCTCACTATCCAGTGAATCAGGAAATACCAAAACACCAGCAACACGTAATACAGAAAACAGTTGATTATCAGCCATAGGGACTAAATATTTTCTATAATAAGCTATAGCTTCATTAACTACACCATTTCTTGCATATTCGATATATTGTTGTAATCTAACTTCAAATTCTAATGTTGATTTAGATTTCTTTAAATAACTCTTATTCTCTTGACACCATGCAAGACATTCTGCTGTACTTCCTCGTACAAGACAGCTTTCAATCTTCTTGCATTCATCCAAAATATCAATATCAACTAAATCCTGTTTAAATTAGCATTCACCCACAATCATAACAAATAATAATAAACTCACGTTGATTTCAGGATTCTCATCGATCAACACCTTTGCAGTTTCAATATACCCATTTCTCAATAAATTATCTACCAGCAATCTATTCAATCTTAAATGATTCCAACGTTCATACTCAGGATCATCTAAACTTTTAATTGAATATAATCTTTGTAAATGGTCAACTCTTGCTTTTGATTTTTCAACAATTTCATCTTCTTCAACCTTTAATTCTTGTAATTTCTTTTTCAAGTTTTGTAATCGATTTATCATATTATCAATTTGATTTATTGATTTATCCGGTGACGTATTTTTTTCATTCGCCAGATTAACAGCTTCATTTACTGATACTTTAATTGATGTAATCTCTCTTTCAATGTATTTCTGTGTCGTTTTGAAATATTGCCGCATTTGATGATGCGGTAATTTCAAAAGTGCTTGCTCCTATATTCATAAATACAATTAGCATTAAAATTATAACTAGAATTAAAAATAAACTTACGAGAATTATATGATTCTCTGGATTAAAGTCTTTAGATGCCATCTTGGATCGTTAATGTTCGTCGATCAGTAGATGATCATTCGATCAACCTACTAATCACGGTACCGCAACTAGATCTTCTAAACGCAATGGAATCAATCAATCAATCCAAATCACAGCTCTGTGTAATATTTCATATTCATAAAAATAAAATTATGAAATTTAAGTGAAATATCGATTAGATGATCGATATATGATGACAACGTGGCTGATTGCTTATCAAGTGAATACTGTACCGTACGAATCGAAATCGGCGATTCTCAGATTTCCTCCCAGATCTCCAACCATGCTAACCTTCTTCTCCCACGCAATGTTTGGCTGTTTGCACGTGACAACTCTTTCTTCCTACAATACATTAATCTACAGTACAATATGTTTAATGTGATGACAATGATTATGTTGATGAGTACAGATAGAATTAATTACAGAGTGCAACTATAACATGACCGAGATAGATGAGACGACCGAAGTACCACCAATCCACAATCGAGTGACGCACCAAAACGAAGAGCGGCAAAGATAACAAAGAGTTAGATAAATACGCACCTCTCAACTTAACTTATCATGACCAATAATCAATCAATAAGCCGATAGAGTAACCAAAGCGCAAGACAGAACAGATCCAGAATATGGAGATAAATCAAGGGGAATGCACTCACAATAACAAAAAATCAATGTTGAGATCGAAGTGGGTATAATTACCGTTGAAGATACCTGTGAAATATTGCTAGTGGTATAAATGATGATATAAAGTATAGAAGAAGAGAAAAAAAGACCATCTCCGACAAAAACGTCCCCTGTACATGATCACCATCTTCGAACAGAAACAAAAACGAGAAAGCAAAACAGAAAACAAATATACATACAATAACGCCTTCATTACATGATCCCCACCATCGAATAGAAACAAAAACAAGAAAGCCGTCCCCAATACATTATCACCATCTTCAGACAGGACAAAACTACCTAAAATAAAGAACAATTAGTAACTATGGCCAGTTTCGGTATTACTTGTATCTGTTCTGTCATAGCTTCATGGCTGGTGGTGGTGCGTTGATTGCTGGTAGATCGTGCATGGAGGGAAGGAATTGGGGAGAGAGGAAAATGTGGGCGGTGGGGGATTTATAGGGCTGGAGTTGAGAATTTAGAAAAGGGCTGGTTGTTATGATGATTCCAATTGTAGACTGCAAAGCCCTAGCAAAGCCCTACTTTTCTACTACAGTAATCTCGGTGTTCTATCCCACCATAATTAAACGAATGCTATTCGCGGTATATAATTCTTAATTAAATAGTTTATCTACAATATACACAATCCTCATCTATGAGTTTATGACCGATAATCTCCATTAATCGTAACGTATCTATAGCATCAGTCAGTATGAGTTCTCAACGCGACAATCAAAATAAATATACATACTCATGAGATAAATCACAAGTCCAGAATCTAGCACTATGACCGCCACCAGTTCCCAGAGTAACTTTGATAATTAATTCTTCATTTGATAAAATTTCACTTGCGCGATGTTCATCAACTAATTCTGGTTCTCCGTTAACTAATAATTTTAATTCGTTACTTCCGTCAATTGGTACAAATGATACACTGGTTTTATCTGGACTGACATCAACTTCTGAATATCCAATCGCACATGTAATTCTTCCCCAATTAGCATCTTCTCCGTATAATGCAGTCTTAACAAGTGATGAAGTAGCTACTGTTGATGCAACTTTCTTAGCATCTTCGTAACTTTTAGCATCCTACAATACAATTAGTAACAATCCATCTCGAATAGAATATGTAAACCCACCTCAACGTTAATAGTGACGAATTTAGTAGCACCTTCACCATCACGAATAATAAGCTGAGCCAGATTCTCAGCAAAAGTGGTAATTTCATTTTTCAAAGTTTCGTAACCCTCACTACCTAAATCAATAGCTTCACCACCAGCAGCCCCATTAGCTAATGCAGCAATTGTATCATTTGTTGACATATCACCATCGACTGAAATACAATTAAAACTTCTATTAACTGCATATTTAAGAATTGAATCAAGGGCTACTGGTGTAACTGGTGCATCTGTTACAAAGAAACCTAGCATGGTGGCCATATTTGGATGAATCATTCCAGCGCCCTTTGCAAGACCTGCAATTCTATATTTTGTTCCATTAACCGTAAACTCATTTGACATCAATTTTGGGAAAGTATCAGTTGTACAGATTGCTTTGGCAGTTGAAAACCAAGAATCATGATCACTTCCAGCCACAGCAACACCATTTTCAACAGCATTTAGAATCTTATCAAGTGGTAATCTTTGGCCAATAACACCAGTTGACATCACCAAACTTTTCGAAGATTCTTCAGCAGCTGTTGATGATGGAATTGCAGCTTTAGCAAGTGCAGAACTCATCAACCAAGCATCTTTCATACCGCCTTCTCCAGTAACTGCATTTGCATTCCCGCTATTTATAATAATTCCATTAATTCCATTTCCACTTTCATTTTCTAAAATCTTTTTAGAAACTTGAACTGGTGCAGCTTTAAATACATTTGTAGTAAAAACAGCAGCAGCCGAACATGGAATTTCAGAAATTAATAATGCTAAATCAAGCTGAGTTGAATCCTTCTTAACACCACAATATGTTCCACTGACTTTATATCCTTTGGGATATGTTCCTGAAGTTGCTATAAATCGGGTTTTATCAGGAACTTTTCGTTGTTTGGTTGCATAGCTTCGTCGGAAATGAGTGCTTGTGGTTGAGGTTGTTGATGATGATCTTGCGACCAGTGATTGCACAATTGTGCCAAAAAATGAGGATTTTGACATCACAATACAATATATATATATATAATTAATATATCAGATTGTAGCCAATTGAATGAAAATGAAAACGTAGAGAGACCTGAGAGAAGGGAGAAAGAGTCACGATTTCTTGATTCTCGAAGCCGCGTTGTATAGAACTCAGGGGTTTGATAGCTCGCCGCGCCCGCGAGACTGCAACTTCGTTCGATGCCTCATTTTTCTACATCACTCAAATCATTTGGAAAGCGCAGTATATTACGATTGTGCTATTTATTAGAATTATATACAATGATTATTATAAATTGATTTAAACAGTGGATCCGTTGCTTGGCTATTGGTACACAATCAAAATGACAGATCAAGACAGCCAGAATAATAGTTCTGATTCAGAAAAAGAATCAGACTTACGAGATGAACAATTACAAACACCTACGAAACGAAAAAGATCATTATCAATAATACCTGATTCAGAAGAACCTTCAAAGCGACAAGCTGGAAATACTGTATCGGGTTCAAATGAAGAAAGTGGTAATACAGGTTCATTAATTGCAGCTGCAACAGCAGAAGAAACAGGACCTCGTGATTTAACTAGGAATCTATCAACAGTATTACAAGATGGACCTGATCAGTATTTTGAACAACGAGCACAAAAAGATAAATTATCAAATAATTCTATATCTAAATTACCTATGATTACATCACAAGAGTATGCGAATTATGTTAAATTATCAGAACAAATGACAGCTAGAGAACGAAATATGATTCTACAAATTCATGAATTCGCTTTCGTTGAATGGAAATTTGAATTGTCGCAGGGATTTAACTTGATGCTATATGGATTAGGCTCTAAAAGACAATTAGCTATGAAATTTGCGGAGCAAGTTGTTGGTGATAGTATGGATCTATTGGTTCTTAATGGATATAATCCATCAATTACAATTCGTGATATTCTGACATCAACAGCGTCTGCATTATTTGATGACGATGAAGGGAAGAAAAAGAGATTACCAAGATCAGAAACTGATGCGGTTGCTGTTATCATGAGTTCAAGTCGAAATACAAGACAAAAACTAAATGGAAGGCAAAATGATGGAGATGATGATGATGATCGAGATTACTTGCCAAAATTATTAATACTTGTACATAATATTGATGGAGAGTCGTTACGAAGTGAACGTACACAAACCATTTTAGCACATTTATCTACACACAGCGATATTTCCATGATCGTTACTTCAGATCATGTTAACGCACCTATTCTTTGGGATACACAAAAATTAAGTCAATTTAATTTCGCTTGGCATGATGCGACCACACTTGCTTCATATACAGTTGAAACATCATTTAAAGATCCAATGGAACTTATTGGTGGATCAGGACTAACGCTTGCACCAGCTATTGCTGGTGGAAGTAACGGTGGAGTTACAGCCAATGGAGCATCTGGTGTTCGTTTTGTTTTGGAAAGTTTGACATCAAATGCGCGTGCGTTATATCGAGTTTTAATTTCGAATCAATTGCAAGCAATGGAAGATGCAATTTCAAGTAAGAAGAAAAGTGGAGGAGATATGTCACAGTATGGAATGGTTTCAAAAGCATTATATCAACAATGTTCAGAAGAATTCATTGTAACTAATGAATTAAATTTTAGAACAATGTTGACAGAATTTTTTGAACATGAAATGATAACTTCTACTGAAGATAATTTGGGAACCGAAGTGATTTATTCACCATTGGATAAAAGTGCTTTGGAACGTTTGCTGGAAGACGATATTCTCAATATGTGAGAGTTGTAAAAATATTATTGGTACTGTACTGTAAAATAGAAATGTATAAAATGTAAAATGCAAAATGACCTATATTAATCCTCTAAATAAACTGCATAACAACCGACAACTGTGCCTTAAATAATTTAATTCATTAAACCCGCTCTTTAACCGTTGGAGACCAAGATGAAATCTTTGGCTTAACTGTTGAATACGGAACATAAGCACCAGTGGTGCCGGTGAAAAAAGCATGAGCAGGAACTTCAGGATATTTTCGGACTGTTTTTTGTTCAGGTGAAAGTGCGTTTGGTGGTGTATCAACAAGATATCCAAGCCATCCGTGCCTTTATTAATTAAATAAGGTTAATGAAAGTATTGATTTGGGATGGAAATTAACTGAAAACTTACCAGCCGGGCTCTGCGGTAGAGATATCAAAATTCATTCCAACTTTTGACTCAACCCACCGTGTTCGGACTGTAGATTATCATTAGTGACTGTGGTGAAGAGTGAAGAAACGTGTGAACATACGGAAAATCTCATCCTCATCTCGGTTCTCGTAGTATTTGTTACCAAAACTCTGCATAATACTGTCAATTTATATCCCATCACACTAAAATTTGCATTTACTGACATCAATTCCAACGAGTCTATAAAGTGAATAGTTAGTGTACTGTTTCGAATCAAACAATATCCTTTTGAATTAACTTACGTTCCAGACTTTGGGTCACCAATTGTATTCATTTGCTTGAAGTAGTTCTTGAAACCAATACGGTATGCATTTCGTGCTGCACGAATAATTGATGATGACATTGTACAATTACTCCCTCGGATCGTTCCAAATTATAAGTATGAAATGATTTAAAAAGAGTATCCCACAAGCCAATGCTCCGAGATCGTGTCTTGATAGAGCTTGTACGAGTCGGAATCCAGAGGCACGTTATTGGCTGAGCCGAGTGTCACTCAAAGTGCACGTGACTGCACTCACGTGATAAATGTGCCGCACATCTGACGGCTCATTTTTCGCCGGTCTCGACTGTCCTCGGCGGTCTCGATGCCAATCTGGACTGGACTTCATGCACTGATCTGCTGCTGGAACTGCGAGCGCAAGAACGAGTGCTATACACCAGATGAGTCCAGATTATGGAGATACATTACAATTGATTTTATATTTATTTGTATGAAAAAAGCGCTGTGAACGGTTGTCGAGGACTGATATTTAGCAAGTCGCGTGTCGATTAGCACAGAAAGAGAGAACAAGACCACCAAGCGAGAGTAGCCAACAAAGCACTGCGCCAGACGCGCTTATCAGCTATCACAATTATGGCCTGGAACTGCTCAGGATTCTGGGATGACGGCACAGTTAGTTCATGTGCAAATGACTGGTTAGTTTTGGTTGTGTAGTTGTGATCTGTGTGTGATCTTTGCTAATTGATCTGGTTCTAGGATTCTACATGTATTTGTTCCGTTAGCGCTTATTGGCATTTCATTCTTATTCTTATCGCGATTCTTATGGCAATTCAGAAAAAAATCGAAAGCAAGTTCGACACCGAAATTAAGATCAAGAGTCACGAGTCTATTTGACGATGGTAATCGTGCCGATGATGACGCAACTTTCATTGATGTGAATCGAGCAATACTTGCAGCAGTGAATAGTGACGCATCAGATGATGATCCTGATACTAGTGGAGGTACTTTATTTAGATTAAGTACACATGATGGTTCAAGAAGGCAACCTGAAGAACCACTTTCATTAGCATATTCAAAACAAAGAACTGATTTGAATACAGTTGATTTTCATTCAGGACTTGATGAAGTACCGTTTCATCATGAAGATACTGAATTAGTTGTCATATCGGATCGAAAATGGAGAAGAATTTCTCAAATTGAAGCTGTTTTGGTTCTTATTTCTGCAATTTTAGAATCTTCTTTATTGTTCGCGAGTTTTGTTAAGGTAGATCATACAGATCAAGCTAGATCATGGGCAGGTGCTGCATTCTGGTTTTATGCTTTTATTCTTTGCTTATTTAGAAGATCTAAAAATTCACCAAAACTTGCAGATGCAGTTGCTGTTCATTTATCAATAATGTACTTTATCCAGTGGACTATTTCACTCTTACAGTTTCATGCACAACTACGAAGCAGTGATACATTAGTATATTCACTTTCATTGGTTCAATTAATCCTATGTTCAATAATATTTATTGCATGTTTATCAATGCCATTAGGTATAGTACCGCCATATCTTGAAGTTTTAAGAGATAAATCACCATGGAAAGAACATGTCTCATCATTATATTCCGCATTAACATTTACATGGGTTGAGGATCTTATGAGAACAGGATATCAAAGAACAGTTGAACTTGATGATGTTTGGGACTTAAGTGATGATATGAGAACTTCTAATGTTATTCAGGATTTTGAACAATTATTATCAAAAGATAAGAAAATTTCATTTACTCGTGCTTTATTACATTATTGTTATGGTGAATTAACTGTTAGTATGCTTTGGACATTTGCATATGCTTTACTATCTTTTGTTCCAACTTTAGCTGTTCAGTTTATTTTAGAATATCTTGAAACTCCAATTGAATCAAGATCAATATTTACGGCATTAACATATATTGGTGGACTATTACTTACAACAATAGTAAGCGCAGTATGTTCAGCTCAATCATTATGGGGATTTAGAAGATTATGTCTTAAAGTTCGATCATTGTTAGTTGCAGAGATTTATTGTAAGGCACTTACAAGACCATATTCAACAGATGAAGAAACAGATGAGAAGCAAAGTACACCGGAAACTGACGCATCGACTGATTCAAAGATGAGCTCTGGTGCGGTTTATAATTTAATGGCAATTGATTCAACTACAATTTCAGAAGCATTAGCTGGATTACATCAATTAATTAAAGGAATTGTAATGATTATTATTTCATTAATTTTACTTTATAGAAATTTAGGTGTTAGTGCGTTAGCAGGTTCATCACTTATGTTTGCATTATTACCAATTAATATTTATTTTTCAAAAAGTTTCGGAAAAATTCAATCTGAAATTATGATTGTTACAGATAAACGGGTTCAAAAGACTGATGAAATCTTACAAAGTATTAAAATTGTTAAATTTTTTGCTTGGGAGCAAATGTTCCATTCAACTTTGATGAAGTTACGTGATTTAGAACTAAAACAATTAAGAAAACGATATATTATATGGTCCTTTGCAGTTATTATCTGGTTTGGTTTCCCAACGTTAATTACATTTGTTACTTTTGGCGTTTATACTCTGGTGGCTCATAATGAATTGACACCCGCAGTTGCATTTTCTTCGGTTGCCTTATTTAATCTACTAAGAACACCACTTGATAGACTTGCTGGAATGGCAGCTGAAGTTATTGCAGCAAATGTTTCATTAGGTAGAGTTCGGTCATTTATGAGTGAACCAATTACGCAAAAATATAATCAACTATCAAATATTTCTCAAGAAAATGGATTTACTGCTGATGCAATGACTAAACCAGTTGTTGGATTTAGTGATGACGCTTGTTTTACTTGGTCACAAACTGATAGATTTAGACTTTCAGGTTTAAATATTAATTTTAAAGTCGGTGAATTAACTATCATTGTCGGACCAACTGGATCAGGTAAAACTTCACTATTAATGGCATTACTTGGAGAAATGAGATGTTTATCTGGCAAAGTATCTTTACCCGGCGGATCAGGATCATCATATGTTAATATTGATAGCAATACTGGAATAAGTGACAGTGCAGCATATTGTTCACAACAACCGTGGCTTAGAGATGATACAATTCGAGGGAATATTTTATTTGGATCAGAGTTTGATGCAGTTAGATATGAATCAGTTATTGATGCATGTGCATTAAGAAGAGATCTTGAAATTTTAGAACATGGTGATATGACACAAGTTGGAGATAAAGGGATTGCGTTATCGGGTGGACAAAAACAAAGAATATGTCTCGCGAGAGCAATTTATTCGTATGCTAAGCATGTTCTACTAGATGATTGTTTGAGTGCTGTTGATGCTCATAGTGCTTGGACAGTTTATGATGAAGCTATTTGTGGTCCTTTGATGCATGGTAGAACATGTATTTTAGTTTCTCATAATGTCGCTTTAGCTTTAAGTAGAGCTGATTATGTTGTTGCTTTACGTGGTGGAAATGTTAGTTTTCAAGGTACACCAAGAGAGGCGACTGTTTCAGGAGCAGTTGATTGTGCAGATGTTGGAAGTTTACTTAATGCAGCTAAAGAAGCAAATGGCTTATCATTGCATGATACTGCTGAAAATGAATTACAATCGAATGGAATTGGTAGAAAATCAGCAGATTCACAAAAAGATATATGGGATGAAGTTTTAATTGAAGGAACAACTAATACAGATGATAGTGTGATCAATGCAGGACAAGAAATAACACCAGCAGCAGCTGGAACAGGTAGTAATTCACATGAACCATTACTTGTTGAAGGACATGAAGTTGGACAAGTTCAAATGTCAGTTTATAAAATGTACTTTTCAGCAATGGGTAGTAATGGGAAATATTTATACTGGATTATTGTTGCAACTGTTATTGGTGCTCATCAAATTGGTAATTTGGCTCAAACTTGGTGGATTAGAGTTTGGTCTCAAGGTGAATCAAATGACTGGTTATTTTATTTACTAATCTATGGAGCTATTGCATTAGGATATGTTGTATTATCATTTTTCCGAGAAATGATTGTTTTCTTTGGAAGTTTATCAGCTTCTAAAGCAATTTATGAGAAATTACTTAAGCGAGTACTTCATGCACCACCGCGATTCTTTGATATAACGCCAGTTGGAAGAATAATGAATAGATTTTCAAAGGACATTGAAGCGATTGATCAAATTGTTGCACCAGATTTATTATCATTAATTCATTCAGTATTAGCACTAATTGTTACAATATTCTTGGTGTCTTTTGTTACTCCGTTATTCTTAGTTGCAGGAATTGGAATTTCATTTGCGTTTTATTATATAAACGTATATTATCTACGTACATCAAGAGAATTAAAAAGAATTCAATCAGTTACTCGAAGCCCAATTTATCAACATTTCGGAGAAACTCTTGGAGGATTATGTACAATTCGAGCGTTTGGTAAAGAACGAGAATTTGTTATAAATAATATGACAAAAGTTGATATAAATAATAGACCATATGGAGCATTATGGGCATGTAATAGATGGATGTCACTTAGAATTGAAATTGTTGGTGGATTAGTTTCAACTATTACTGCTGGTTTATTATTACTTGGTAATTCAGTTGATGCTGGTTTAGCTGGATTATGTATGACATTTGCAATTACATTTACAGAAAATATGTTATGGTTGGTTTTATTGTCAGCTGTTAATGAAATGAATATGAATTCAGTTGAAAGAGTTCAAGAGTATCTGAAATTGGATCAGGAAGCAACATGGGAATCAACTGGCGATACGATTAAATTACCTATCAATTGGCCAAGTAAAGGTGAAGTTGAGGTTAATGATTTATCACTAGAATATAAAAAAGGAGGAAATTTAGTTTTAAATCAAGCAAGTTTTAAAATACCTTCAGGTTCTAAAGTAGGTGTGGTTGGTCGTACTGGTGCAGGTAAATCAACACTAGCTTCTGCTTTTTTCAGATTCTTGGAACCTGTTGAGGGAAATATTGTTATTGATGGAATTGATATTTCGAAAATTGCTTTGAAAGATTTAAGACAGGCTATAGCTATTATTCCACAAGGTTAGTGTTGTTGGTTTTAGTACTATATGAAGTGGTCGCTAATGTGTATAGATCCTACTTTATTCTCAGGAACATTGAGATCTAATTTAGATCCGTTTGAACAGTATACAGATGCAGCAATACGAGAAGCATTGCGACGAGTTAATATCACTCTATCTGTGAGATCCTCATCATCATCAACAAGAAGATCAGAAACCTCAGATGGAACCGGAGATGTCTCTACTATGTTTGAAACGTTAATGCATACAGTAGCAGATAAAGGAGGAAATATATCACAAGGGCAAAGACAGTTACTATGCATGGCACGAGCACTTTTGAAAACCCCACAGATTTTAATTCTTGATGAAGCTACGGCTTCAATTGATTACGAAACAGATATGAGACTTCAAAAAACAATTAGAGAAGAATTTGCTGGAAGCACAGTTATTACAATTGCACATAGATTGCGTACTATTATTGACTATGATTTGATATTAGTATTGGATGCAGGACGTGTTGTGGAATTTGATACACCTGCTAAACTGTTGCAAGATGAGTCGCAGTTTAAGGAAATGTGTAAGAGTACAGGCGAATTGGAGGCGCTGATGGAATTGGCGGGAGGGAGAAACGAATGAATGAGGAATTGGATTACGAATTATGGGTAACGACTTTTGGAGGGATATAGAATGGTCTGTGGGGACACTGGCGTTTGTTATACAGTATAAAATAAAGAAATGGGATTACATACTGCAATGAAGCCAGCCAATAGGAGCGCCGAGCCGTGTTTACATGCGGGGAACAAAGCGTGCGGCGGCTAATTAAAATGGCGCCAGATGGGAGATGAGTCTGCCCTAACCCTATTCTGCGGACTGCCCGATGCGGCCGTTCTTAGACAGCGCTAGTCCGCTTTCGGACGTGCGGCGGGCGAGTCAGGTGACTGTTTCGCGGCTGGAGCAGCGGTTTGGAGGGCCGCGAGAGGGCGCGCAGGCGACTGGGTGCGGATGTGGCCTGCATTGCACTTGTAGATGGCTGTAAAACAGCATATATAATATATAATATATATATAATATATATATAATATCATGCGCAGGAGTCCAGCGGTGCTGGTGGCAGGCCATTGGATGTTATCAGCTGCGGCGCGATAGAGTTTGTTTGTGCGAGGTGGGACGAAAGCGAGACGAACAGGACAAAAAAGTCGCCGCTCCGAGCTCGTTTATTTCGTTTACTGCGCCGACTTTGCTCTCTTCCCCACTGCAATTGCAATTCCAATTGTCCTCTTTCGGCTCTTTCAGTTCTCCTGAATCCTCGGCTCAAAGACTTCTCTTTGTTGTCAGCTCGTTTCCTCGCTCAAATCTTCTCGTCAGTCCTCGCCGGTACCTCGTACTCACCACCTAACTCCGTTTATTCCGTCGTTTATTTATTTAAACAAAAAAAAAGTTCACAACAATGGTCGTCGGTCAAGTTTTATTTTGTTACAAGCCTTCTGAGCCTATGCCAGAATCTGTCTGCGTTGCTGGTGAATTTAATGAGTGGAAGCCATTTCCCTTATTCTATTCTGCTGCTTCAGGCCTTTTCCGTGTCGCCTTAACTCTCGAGGCGGGAAAATGCTACAAGTACAAATACGTCGTCGACGGAAACTGGATTCTTGCTCCTGGCGCTGAGACTGGTATGGTGTTTTTAATTACTTAACGCGAAATACTTTTTACTAATGTTATGTCTTGGTTCTACAGCCTGGTCAGACGGTATCGAAAACAGTGTCATGAACGTCACCCCAGAGACTTTCTACAAGCTCGAGAGCTCTATTCCCCCTGCTCCTCCCAAGCCTGTTGTTGAGGAGACTTCTGCCGTCGAGGAGACTCCTGCTGAGGAGCCTGTCGCTGAGCCTGTCGTTGAGGAGGCTGCTCCGGAGGTGACCAAGGAAGTCACTGAGGAGCTTGCTCCTGTCGAAGAGCCCGCTCCTGCTGAGGAGGCCGCTCCTGTTGAGGAAGCTGCTCCCGTCGAAGAGGCTGCTGCGGTTGAGGAGCCTGCACCAGTTGCCGAAGAAACTCCTGCCCCAGTTGAAGAGACTCCTGTTGTCGAGGAGCCTGCTCCTGTCGTCGAGGAGACTCCTGCTCCCGTTGAGGAAGCTGCACCTGTTGAAGAAATTCCCGCCGTCGAGGCTGTCGCCAAGGAAGTTACTCCAGAAGGATATGTTATGGTTGAAGCCGCCGCCGCCAAAGTTGAAGAGACTGAATCAGTAGCAGCATCAACAGTCATGTCATCAATTGAAGGAGTTACAACTGGTAATACATCCATTACCACACCTGATGTGGCCACCCCAACTAAAGAGGAAATTACTAAACTTATTCCTGATGCAGTTCCTGAAATTCCAGCACCAACTCCTGAAGCAGCTGCTGAAGCTGTTGCTGAAGCTTCTGAGGCTGTCGCTGCACCTGCTGCTGAAGCTGTTACTCCTGTTGTCGCAACCGTTATTGAAACAGTGGAAACTATTAAGACAACCGCAATTCCATCTGAAATCACTACTGGTGTCGATACTGCAATCCCTATACCAGACCCAACACCTGCACCAAAGCCTGCTCCAGCACCTGGAATGTCAACATCAACAAAAGCAAAACAACCAACCCTTGTTGATAGAATCTATGATTACATTTCAACTTCTGCAATTGGTAAATTATTCCAATACATTTTCTCAATTTTCAACCGCAGTGCTTAAATACGGTAATGAAATAAATGATCTTAAGTCATAAATTCTTCGCATTATTCATTTTATCAAATGATATACTTTACGCTTTTTCTTACTTATTTATTTGGTCAAGATTTATAATGATGTGGTTATTTTTTTCGTTTCGCTCTTTGGAATTTTGGATATACGACTAATTCATGATACAGTCTTTCCAATTTCTCATTCTTAATTTCTAATTCTTAATTCTCTTCAATTTTACTGATTTTCTTTTCTTTGTACACTTACTCAATTTTATCTTCGTGATCCTTTTTATTTTTCAAATTCCCTCATTGTCTATTATCTTTTGTTACATTAGCAAACGTGCATTTCACCAACTACATACATTCATTCATTACATATATGCCGCAAATCACATTCTTTTACGCAACCACACTGTCGACAGTTTTGCTTATTTTTTGTTTGATTCTTGTTCCTGTTGTTGTCTATTTAGTTTGTTTAGCTTTAATTAGTTTTGTAATTTTTCGTTACTGCATTTATTTTGTTGTTTATTATTACTACGTTACGCATATATATTACTATTAGCGCTTAATTTTATATATTCACATGACGTATTATTTATTCTAATTTCAAAATTTTAAATCTAACTAAATGACAATAAACTAAATCACCACTTAATTCTAGTAATACAATGAAAAGCAAGTACGACTTCCATAGGTGTCATCTTTACCAATAGTGACCATGTCTTTCCACTTTGAATTATTAACAGCATCAATATATCTTGAAGATTCTAAACAAAATCCAGAACGTGGCCCATATCTTCCTTCAACAACAATATAACGTCCAGTATAAAATTGAAATGCTGGATCTGTTGTTGTACCTTTGAAATGAATTCCTGTTACAGGATGAAATGTATCTGCCATAAGTTCCATTGGTTGTGTTCTTGAATCGGTAAGATTGGTTTCAGATGTAGGTGGAAATACGAAACAATGATCGAAATCAGGTTCAGTAGCACCGAGAGTAAATGGTTCTTCATCAGATTGAATTAAAGAAGATCGAACAATTTCTCCAGTTGGTACAAATTTATCTGTAACTTCTAAGATAGTGCTGGAGCCTAACTTAACTTGTGTACCTTCAATTGTTGATTTATCACCAATGTTGAAATAAGAATGATTCGTAAGATTAAGAATTGCATGCGTTACTTCATCTCCAACAAGATTAGCTTGATATTCAAAATAAAGTGATGCCCCAGTAGGTAGATCTTCAAGCCAATACTTCACAAAGATATCCAATTCACCAGGGAATCCTTGTTCAAGATGTGCACTTCGATAATGGAACCGTAACTTTGGTGTTTCGGTTGCAGATTCTGCAGGTAAAGCTTCAGGATCTGAAAGAACAATTTTATCATAACCAACTGCACCGCCATGTAAACAATTAGTACCAAAATCATTTTTAGCTAAATCGTAATGAACACCATCTAAATCAAAAGCGCCATTTGCAATACGATTTGCAACGCGACCAATAAATGCACCAAAGAATCGATTATCAGGTCGACGATATTCTTTACCAGTATCGAAATTACATGTTATATTATGAAATGATTCTTCTGTTGAATGACGAATGCTATAGGAAGCTAATGCTGCACCAAGGTTGGAAAAATTTGCTTGAACTAATCCATTTGGTGAGGTGAGTATGTGAAGTTTGTTGGCGGTGACTTCGGTGTCCCAGTTTGTATCAATTGTATACGACATGGTGATTGATGATCGCGATGAGCAGCGAATGATCTATTACAAGTCGTGAGATTGTGAATATCAATATTTTACACTGAAAACAATTGCGAAAGATGAACGTTCGTCGAAGTTGTAGCACGCCGGGCTGCGATATATTTATATGTCGATGTAGTGGGGTAGCTGTAAAGGCTAAAGATACGCTCCGAATTAACCGGCGACGGGGGTCACCCCACGGCAATTCGCATTAACCAACTTTCTTCAACACAGTTCTACAAGATCAAGTAAATCGGAAAAATAAACATGGAATGCTGAATAAATACAAGATACAAAGTATACAGTTTATATAATTTATGGTATGTATATGGTTGTGAACAGGTTCAGCAATTGCAACTTCAGTTTAGCGGCTTTAGCCTGAAATGCTGTTGATGACTTACGCCGTAAAAGCCGTAGGATGTCTTTCAGCTTATTCAATATATTAATACCAAGTTCTGGGTGATAACCGCACGTAAATTATTAGGAGTTAAGACTATAGTCGATAAAATAACAAAAAGAAGTAATATTATAATAGTGTACAATGCAATTTTTTACGAGAAAATTACAATAACGACAAGTATACAATGATTGAATAAAGATCTTTTCAAGAATAAGAATTACGATTATAAATTCTAGCCTTCTTAAAAAAAACAATTGATAATTGATTTATTAAAACCGTACCGTACCGTACATAAAAGCGTGAGATGACGTGTGTAAATTCTAAGAAGGAATCCGTAATCTTGCTGCATTGGCTTGAAAATATAATCGTATTTTTTCACTTTTAATACGAATTAATAATCTTCCATCTGGTGTTGGAGTTGATAATACGTAGAAAGTAGATCGTGGTTGAGTATTTGAAGACGTTGGATTTCTTGTTCTCCTCGTACTTAAAGTTGGAGTTGATGATGAAGTTGCATCCAATATATCATCATCTTGAATACCAATTAATGAAACTGCTGATGGTTCCGGTAGTGTTGGCTTTGGTATAGCTCCAGGTAAAATTGATGATGTAAGTGGTGTTCTAAATGTCCTTAATGGCTCACGTAAATCAGGTAATGCTATTCCACCACGTCTCCCGACAGCTCTACCTTGTCTTCTTTTATACCTATTTTCACGATCACTATCTTTATCAGCTTTGCCCAACTCAGCTTCAGTTAATTCATACAAGACTGGAGTAAAATCCCTAACAGCTCCTTTTGCTCTAACAAGATCAGTTATTGAAGGTAACATTTCACGACGAATTTCATCATCTTCAATTGGTCTTCCATCAAATGAATGTCCAACTAATAACAGTGATTTTGTAAATAATTGAGTCTGTTCTCTAATCGAATGTGCAATTGCTGTTTGAAATTCTGGTGCAAGA
This sequence comes from Myxozyma kluyveri, assembly GCA_030568365.1. Classification (NCBI taxonomy): domain Eukaryota; kingdom Fungi; phylum Ascomycota; class Lipomycetes; order Lipomycetales; family Lipomycetaceae; genus Myxozyma; species Myxozyma kluyveri. The sequence goes on along the minus strand of JAJLTX010000029.1, from coordinate 59,424 downwards.
CTTAAATCATCACACATTATTCTTGCAAATCCTTCTGGATCATTAGCTCTATTATTGATATCCCATTCGAATTGATCAACAAGATTATGATGTCCAATTGTAATATCAAGTTTGACAATCACTCTCATATCATCATCTTTATATGCTGTATATGGTAACGAAGGATCAATACTGACAGCTAACGCAGGATCTGGCATATGCGGTTGAAATTCATTAACTTGTTCTTCAATTGATTTTGTGATATGTATAGCATTTGATAATGGTAGTTCATAGTCTTCACAAAGACTTTCTGCAAATACGTCAAGTGGAACTGTTTTGTCGTGTAGATTCCAGGTAAACGTATCACGTAATTTGGCACCTCGCTCGAAATCAAGATCAAGTCGAATTGGAACAAGTACTTCGTCTGCTTCAGCTTGTTTTCGCATCATACTTCGCGTTCTATATAATAATTATAATTAGTAAAAATTGAAACATAATAATTTAAAAAATAAATCACGTACAATCTCAAGTCACGCGAAAACCGACCAATTCGTCGACGATCTCTGTGAACCATAATACCAGCATTTGAATTTGTATCACCATTTCCAAATCCAGCGTACCCGCGACCAAATACAGCACCAGGATCAGATTGCCTTATTGGGCCTAATGATTCATAGTATTCAATTTCATGTCGTTTTGCTCGTAAAAATGCAATATGTCGGTCAGTGTGATCTTTAAACGCGGCTGCTTGTAACGCGTCGCGAGAAATGTATTGTTCGTATTGTAGTTGTTCTGTTGTTTTTGGTTTGTCGGATATACTGTCTGAAGTAGAAGAAGTCGAAGTTCCATTTGGGACAGGAGTTGACGCGGATGTCGACGGTGCAGTTGTATTATTAATGCTACCGTTACTCATCGTTCTACCATTCACAAGACCAGGTCCGCCATTAAGTGTCGTAACAGGACCAGATAACGGAACAGATTGAGGTAATGATTGTGGTAGCGGAGGAGGATGCTGAGCAGGCATAGACGCCATGGATGCGTGAGCTCATGCGAGAGCGTGGAGTAGTGTTGTGTAGTCGACTGTGTGTTGGATTAACAATAGTCGCTGGTTTGTTGTGTCGTGTTTAGGCCCCAGCGAGCATGGCAGTCAACAATAGTGATCCACTAGAGATCCAGCTAAACTGCGTTTGTAAACGTAAACAATTACAAAATTAACACAAGTCGTGCAGTCGTTGATGCTCCTTTTTTGTGGAGTCGCCAGATGCAGTTATTGAGCCCAGCGCAGGGTCGGCGATGGCGACGGCGACGCGGAGCCGAGTCCGGCGGAGGAGAGGGCTAGGGCTGGGTGTAGAGCCCTTGCCCAGGCGGTGTGCGGTGAGTAAGGACGGGCAGAGGAGACAGAGAAGCAAGAAAGAAGGGGAAGAGAGAAAGGGAGAGCGAAAGGGAAAGAGAGAAGGGAAGGGGAAGGGAAAAGGAAGGGAATATATCCTAATCGGGTGGTGAGAAGGGTCGAGGTTTGGAGGTTTCGATGGTCTTGGTTGCGGTGGTTGCGCAGAGTGGGAATGCACGTGACCACAGCGACTTTTTTTTCACGCTCATTAACCAGAGGTCTTGAGAACTGCCCCGGAAATAAACAGCAACACTTCTGCTTATACTCTGTTCTGTTGTTTATTTGCATTCAACTGTACACATTTGCAATGACCGAAACCGAAGAAAGTATGTGATGTCCACAACGTATCCACATGGTCTGCATAAGTTTGACTCCAAATGAATCTATACTGACGTCAATCTTATAGTTGATTACACTCTCGCCAACCCCGATACTTTAACCAAGTACAAACTTGCCGGAGATATTTCGGCAAAAGTACTTGAGAAAGTTAAGGAGGCTGCTGTTGCTGGCGCACTTGTTATCGATCTCAGTATCTTGGGTGACAAGTTGATCGAGGAAGAGACTGCAAAGATCTACAAGGGCAAGAAGATCGCTAAGGGTATGTTCCAACCATCGATTGCGTGAATACAATGATCTCGTTATATTAATTACTTTGAAACTATATAGGCATTGCATTCCCCACTGCCATCACCCCTAACAACATCGCAACTCATCTCTCGCCCCTTCCTACCGAGCCAGAGGCAACCCTTGCTCTCGCTGAAGGTGACGTCGTCAAGATCTGCCTTGGTGCTCACATCGATGGTTTCGCTGGTATCCTTGCCGACACCGTTGTTGTTGGTGCTGGTGATAAGGAAATTACTGGTCGTACCGCTGACGTTATCGCTGCTGCTTGGTACGCTTCTGAAGTTGCTATGCACACCATCAAAGTCGGTGCTAAGAACTGGGATGTTTCGGATAATGTTCTCGCTGCTGCTGAGCAATTTGATACCAAGCCTCTCGAGGATATGTTATCGCACAATCAGCTCCGTAACGTTGTTGATGGACCTAAGCGTATCATTTTGAATCCTAACGAAGGAAAGAAGAAAGGTGTTGACAGCACCACTTTTGAGGAAGGTGAAGTCTATGGTATTGATATTCTTGTCACTACTGGAGACGGCAAAGTTCGCAAGTCTGAGACCCGGACGACCATTTACAAAAGAACCGACAATGTTTACTCACTTAAGCTTAAAGCATCTCGAACCGTTTACTCTGATATTCAAAAGCGATTCGGTCCATTCCCATTCACTACACGTGCTCTTGAGGATGAGAACAAGGCTCGCATGGGTATTCAAGAATGTACTCAACATGAACTTTTGATCGCGTATGATGTTTATGAGGATAAGAAGGGTGAAACTGTTGCTCAATTCTTCTCAACTGTTGCTGTTACTAAGAATGGTCTTATCAAAATTTCGGGTCCTGTTACTCCTGATTTTACAAAGATTAAGACTGAGAAATCAATTACTGATGAAGCTTTATTAAAGATTCTTGCTACTCCTCTTAAGACTAACGCTAAGAAGAACAAGAAGAAGAAAGCTAAGGCTACTGCTGGTGCTGAGGAGACTGCTGATGCCGAATAAGCATAAACATGTGTTTTCTTTTCTTCTTTTGAATATATATATATTAAAGTACTTGTGCATACCATTTTCATATTTAATTTTATTTTAATCATGGATTGAATATGATATATTTGATTATCTGGTCGCAAAATAATTATTATGGTTTTATTTGTCCTTTTGCAAAAGTTTTGTAAATTTCTTCTTTTTATATACATACATATATCTGTTTATGGTAGGATGGCAATCCAAATAAGTTAACTGAAAAGATAGTAAATTATTAATACGCTTTCTATTTATTGATAAGAGTTTGAAATTTAATTATGGTAAACGATGAGAGATGATTCTCACAGCAGATGTTTAGATGAAATGCTGGTCATTGCCCTTTCTGGGTCGAATGCCGTCAAGCATGGTTGGCAGCGAGTCCGGTACAACAGACTGTACTTCCAGCATCGATTGTTCCATTGATTTAAACTTCATTTGTAATTCATTGATAATGAAGTTCGAAATTGCGTTTGAATGTTACACTTAAGCTGCTGGGTGCATAATCTTGAGAGTACGGCATAGAAGAGGGATGGGGTTTATCTTCTCCGAAACTGCTCCGGGCCGGTCGCTGGATACGAGAATCGGCTGATATTCGCGCTGTAGAGGTCTTGTTTTTTATGTAAATTCAACTGTAGTTACATCTCTATAATCTTCAAATCTCCAGCGATCTGAAAATGTTATTTTTATATTTAGATACTGTGTATCGCGCGCTCTAGAGGCAGTCGAAGTCTCACAGTGCGCCCTAAAGGCAGTCTGCGGTCGCCGCTCAATTTCTTCCCTCAACCCTTTCTTATCCCATTTCCATTTCCATTTCAACACAGTCACTCAGTTCCTTCACTTCACCACCACCACCATCCTTTTATTTCAACCGGTATCTTTCCTGATCCGTGTTTATAATTACATTTACAATTAATTATTCATTTATTCAATTCATCTATACACGATTTTTATTTAATTCTCGTCACGCGTCGCGTTATTTCAAGACCTCCTCGCCACGCGATATCACGCATCGTTATAAATCCAGCACACGCGTTTCAATTATATTTTTTTCTATATCAGCACCGTATATTCAATACAGCAAGCCAACTGTATTAGGAGAATTTAGCTGGAAATAAAAAATTTGATTTGCAAGTATATCTTTGTTCATAAGGTAGTGAAGATATCGTCATTTATAGAAAAAATTAAAGCGGTTGGGTGGAGTGCACTGCGTAGCATGACTGAGCCAGGGTCTCCTTCTCAAGCTAATGCTGATATTGCAGTTGGTACTCCTGTGACAGTTTTGTCTTCTGTTGCACCGGATCAAGATCAATCGAGGTTGAAAAGACGGTATAAGCATCATCTTCACCATCATCATCAGCATAGAAAACGGAAAGATGAACAAGTACAGGATGCTGACTTTGATCAAGAAAATGAAAGTGCGCAAATTAACAATGATGCAAGTGCCGATGAATTAAATGCAGTAATTATATTGGAAAGGTCATCACCACCACCGCAGTCACCTCGTACTGTTGAAGAACCAGTTCACAATACACGACCACGACGAAATCTCACACCACGGCAAACTACGTTAAAGATGGTTTCATCAACGCAGCCAAACGCACGATTATCAAAAGCAACTACATCATTATCAAAACCTACACCATCTAAAGCAGCAACTCCAACCTCAGCTTCACCAGAATCACACGCTCCAAAGCTAGTTCCAGTGTCAGCTTTATCGCCACCAAAACCTTCTTGGGATGAACCTGATCCAACAGTTCCTGTACCTGGAATCGGTGGATTCGCACTAGGAGTTTTGCCACCTGCAAGTATGTCAAAGCGTACTCGAAAACCTCTTGCGATGTTAGGTAGGAAAACTACTAGAAGAGCTGGTGTTGCTAAATCAGGTACCGCGACACCCAATACGGCCGCTAGTGGCTCTGAGGATGAGCCGGAGCCTGTATCAAGGGCAACTCCTGTGAAAAATGGTGATGCAGAGTTTACAAATGGGAAGGCAAAACGAAAGCAAAGGGAATCGAGTGATGAGATTGCTGATGCACAAAATGGAAGTGCAAGAAGAGCGGGCCGCGATCCAGAAAAGAAACCACAGTATACTATTGAGCAAACCGCTGCTGACGAATCAGATGCAACAGAAATTCTTGAGGATGAAGAAGATGCTGACGTTGATGACGACGATGATTATGGAACGCCTGTTCCTACCACAAGTGAGACCGAAACACCGGATGTTAATATGAAGGTTACAGCGGTACGATCATCTGAACAAGATGAGAATGGAGAATATAAATTTAAACTAAAGTTTCAAAAGAAATTTGATGACTATGTTGTTCATTCAAGTGATGTTCGTCAAGAATCTGAATCGCCACCAAGATTTTCACCAAAAGCTCCTCGTGGAAGTACTGTTGCAAGATCTAGAACATTCACTGGACCACCGGAACCGTCAAATCGAACTGTTTTAGGTATCACAATTTATGATCCTGTTACAGGTAAACCAAGATGGGAACCAGTTATGTCTTCAGTTACAAAAGGTGGTAGAGGAAGTGGTTATAAGCCATATGGTGCAAGATCTACAACAACAACATCAGCTGCTGATGGTCCTTATTTAATGACTGATCCGATTACACCTATTAATTTTTCAAATACATTAAAGAAAGGATTTACACCTGCTAAAATTGGCGTTTTAAGTGGGCGTGCTGTTGGTATGTCAACTCCTGGTTCAAACTCATCACTTCAATCTGCCAGTCAAGCAAGTACGCCAATGTCTGAACAATCATCTACAGAAAAATCAGAATCCGCCACACCTGCTGCACCTGAAGTCACACCAGGATCACCATCAAAATCACCAGCAACTCAAGCACAAACGCCAACGGCTGCAACATCACGAACTTCACAACGAGTAAAATCAAATGCACAAGCACAAACCGCTTCAACACCATCAATATCAGGTTCGTCTACTACTGTTACTACAACTAAAAATATAAATGAAACTTCTCCTGCTTCGAATTCTCCTTTATATCATGCTAAATTAATGGGCTCGAAAGGTAGGAGATCAACACCTGCTCCATTTTATGGACCAAAATGGAGAGCTCCAAAGCCAGATCAAATGCTACCTGTAGCAACACCTGTTTCTGGACCAGCGCCAACACCTGCACCTATTCAAGCAGAAACACCTACAAGAGGAGATTCAACTGATGTTGAAACGATTGGAGATTCATCCACAGCAGGTTCTATAGAAACTGAAGCTATGGAAAATAATGAAGTAACTTCGACTGCTGAAACTACGATTACAAATGGTACTGTTGCTGAAAAAGAAAAGGATAGAGAACTTATTTCAAAAAAGCGCACTGCTGAAAGTACTCCTCCTCCAATTTCTGAACAAGATGCATCGAACAGATTGAAACGACAACGACGAGTTAAAGTTTCGTAAGTATTTTATATTTTATTTTGGTTGTTTGATTCAGTACTAATGTGAATAGGCCAATTAAAAGTCGAGCAGCTCAACGAGAAAATATATTTGGATTTTTAACCTCAACAGATCAATCAAGTGCATCAAGAGGAGCCGGGGTTGTTTCAGAAATAGATGATCCCACTAAATACAATGATGATTATTGTTCAGCATGTGGAGGAATCGGTAGATTTCTTTGTTGTGAAGGATGTCCTAAATCTTTTCATTTTACCTGTACTGATCCTCCATGTGATGAAGATAATTTACCTGATGGTGCTTGGTTTTGTAAAAGTTGTTACGCAAAAAGAGTTAGTCTCCTTTGTGACCTACATTATCTAAAGTCTACATGGTTTATTAACATTATTAATTATAGCATCCTCCTCCTATTGTTCCAAAAGGTCTATTTTCAGAGTTATTAGGACAAATTGAGAAAAGAAATCCAGCATGCTTCTCATTACCTGTTGCATTAAGAGAGCGATATGATGGTGTTATTACAGGTGATTTTGGAGAATACCAAGATACCGAAGATGTTAAAACCAAAAGAACTAAGTACGTTGCTTTAATTTGATTTGATTGTGAATTTATTGCTAATTATAACTAGGAATGGTGTTTTGGAAGAACCGGATCCATTGAAATTAATTGACAAGAATGGAAGAGCAGTATTGTGTTACAAATGTGGTAAATCAGCATTAAATGATTGTAAAATTATTAGTTGTGATTATTGTGCGCTTCACTGGCATCTTGATTGTCTCGATCCACCAATGAGTTCAATTCCAATGATTACAAGTCGAAAATGGAAATGTCCAAATCATGTTAATCGAGAATTAGTTAGGCAGCGAAGATTAAGAAATACTGAAACTGTTTCAGTTAATTTACGTCGTGGATTTATAAATGACGGTGATGTTGAAGTTGACAATGAATCTGATGATGGTGAACAAATTGGACCTGATAATGAAGTACTTATTAAGCCATCTAGATTACATTTCGTGGATCATTGGAAACAACAATTATTTGAAAAATCAGTATTAGATGATCGAACTCCTTCAAGTGAAATTGATGGAGCTGGTAAAGTTGTATACAGATTACCTGAAAGAGGTATTGTGTTAGATTTCTTGGATAAAGTTAATCTATTACCACATACAAGACCAAGGCCTGCAACGCCACCAGTTTTAAGTGAATTAGATCGGCTTGTTGAAAGACCATATTCGGATAGGGAGTTTATTCGAAATTTAGCATATATGAATCAACTTGGAACAAATGAATATATTACGAGACAAAATATGTCAAGTTTACTTGACGCTGCTTTGGACATTGATGTTATTGACTATATTGAAAATGATGAGTTATCTGAAATTCCATCTGACTTTATGCATGAATTTCAAATTTAATTTCAAGTTAATGTAAGTTGCTTTCGTGATGTACTGAATTTTATGGACTACGGATATGACATGAACTCATATTGTTATTTCGACTGTGAATTGTGCTTTTATTGCATTAATCTGGCTAGAATATGACCTTATAATGAGGGAATCTTTCAAGTTATTTTTAATTTTGTATCTACAGTATGTATGTATTTGTGTTTTTAATTTTCTCTTTATTTACCACTTTTATGTTTGTACTGTATTATCAATGAAAAGACGAGTATATACCGTCCGTCCGGTATGTTTTGCATTTACTATATTTATCTTATTACGTAAGCTAAAGAAAATATATACAAAACCCATGAAAGTGATTTAGCGAGTAATCGTGTGAGCATGACGCGTTGTACCGCCAAAAAGCAACCGCATTTATTCCACATGCAAGATAAGATATCAAATCACAAATCCAATTGCATTTCACACTCACCCATTGTCACTACTCAAGATCAAAATAATCAGCAATTACAATTAATTCATGTGTATATTTTGATAGTTCAAGAAGAGATAAGAAGATTTATATTTGAGAGTGCACGTGAGAGAGTAGAATGATTCGCAATGGATGATCTTTTGGATTTATCCTTTAGTAATTCAAATTTGAATGAATCTAATGATAAGCAGAAGAATAAAACTTCTCTAGCTGATTTATTAAGTTCAAACACAGCTACAGCAACGACTTCTTCTACATCAAATGGAAATACAAAATCAACGCCATCATCAGCTTCAAAACAACAAGATTCATTCGCATCACTGGTATCATTTTCAAATTCCAAACAGAATTCAGATAAAAACAGAAGTTTAAATGATTCATTACGAATTAAAACTCAAGAACAAATTGGAATTAGTCCAATTGTGAATAATGGAAATGGTAATGGACATAATTGGGCTTCGGATCTAAGCTTTGATTTGTTGGATAAAAGCTCAAAAGGTTTGTATATTATTTGTGAAGTGAAATTGAGAATTTTGTTAATTTAAATTCGAAATTAGTTACTGCTACACCAACTCAATCAACTCCATCATCATTACTTGACAATGATGACATTTTAGGCCCATTAGCACAAGCAGTCCCAATGCCCAAACCACCAACACAACCGTCACGACCAACATCACGCCAATCACAACCACCATCGTTTTCAAGAGCATCTTCGAATTCATCTTCCTCAACAACAATTTCATCATCAGCTCATCCAACATTAAATTCAACAACTCCTCATGAATCTGCAATTGCTCAAATTACTGCAATGGGATTTTTGGCTTCTCAAGCTAGACATGCTCTTGCGTTGACTACAAATGGAGTGGATGTTGATGCTGCTGTTGATATTTTGTTGAGAGAAGCTCATGAAAGAGCAAAGAGAGAACAAGGAAATGGAAGGGTACAGAGCAGTCGGACGCAACAACCACAGGTTAGAGACGGACGACAACAATCACAACGAGCGGAACCTCGGAGGCGAGAAACTAGCTTCAAAGATGGTGAATACGACGATGTACTAGCGCCACATCCTGATGATGCCAAACGACGATATGCTGCACAAGAACCTGACGAAGATGGAGATTGGCAAGAAATGCCTACTCGATTTAGTGATGGAACACAATCATCAAGGAGAACAAATGGAAGAAGTGAAAGTGGAAATCATGGAAAGTTTCAAGGAATTGATTTACCAAAAGAAGCGTCTACTCAAGAATTTAGTAGATTTGCGTCAGGTTTATCAGCTCAATTACGCGGTCGTGCTGAAGTTCTTTGGAAACAAGGTAAAGAAACTGTCGCCAAAGCAGTCGAAGAATATCAACATACATCAACTAGTAATGGAACTGGAAATCCAGATTCAAGAAGAGAACAATTTACTGATCCTTCAGCTCCGAGATGGATGAGAAATCAACATAAATATACATTTGATCAAGATGCAAGAGAGGTTCAGATGAATATTGAACAGCCTACACCTGAACACAAAAATAGAGCTCCAGGTGCGTTAGCACAAACTCTTGAAGCAATGATGTTAGAACAAGATGGTCCTCCTGCTCAACCTACAAGGCCTAATAGTGTATCACGACAATCGTCGCAGAAAAGTGAACAACCGAGAATGCCTTCAAGGCCACAGCAACCATCAAGTGCTGCATCTCAAAGAAGGCAAGTTGCAAGTCAATTCGATGATGATATGATGCAATATTCATCATCATCTAGAAGACGTCCTAAACAATCCGCCTCAACCACTCCAAAGCCATCTGTGAAGAGAGAAGAAGTAATTATTTCCACGAGTGAGCCCGCGTCGTTAGATTCACTTGAAGCATTTACTTCTGCACCTGTACAAACATCAGTATCTTCGATATCATCAACAAGATCTATACCTCAATCAAAACGACAATCTGCTCCAACACAACGCCGATCGGCAGCACCGTCACGTCCACATATTCAAATTTCACAATTAATAATGGATGATCTTACACTTTCGCGGACCAAAGGAACAGATGCATTTAAACGAGGTGATTTTATACTTGCAAATGAAGAATATACTCAAGCACTTAATATAACACCAACTCCACATTTACTTAGAGCAGCTTTGTTATCAAATAGAGCAGCAGCTCTATTAAAATTAGGTAATATGAAAGAGGCAATTATTGATGCAGATGAAGGACTTGAAATTATCGGACCTTCAAAAGGTATTTCAGAAGAATATGAATCAGGTAAAAAATTACATGACATTTGGGTGAAACTTATTCAAAGAAAAGCTGAAGCATTGGAACAATTGGAAAAATTTAAAGATGCTAGAATTACCTGGGATGAACTTGTTAAACTTGGTAAAGGTGGTAAAATTGCTTTAGACGGTAAAAGAAGATGTGATAAGGCTCTTGGAAAAGAGAGTGCAAGCTCAAGTAACTCTTCTACACCTAAACCAACTTCAGCTAAGTCAACTCCTACAACTTCTGCACCAGTTAGGAAATCAGGAGTTCCTAGAACCGCACCTACGTCAATTGAAGATAGTGTAGCAGCACAAGCAGCACTTAAAAGACTTGCAGAAAGTGAAAAAGAGACAGCGGCATTAGAAGCAGAAAGATTTTCATTACATGATACAGTTGAACAAAAGATAAATACATGGAGACATGGCAAAGAAGAAAATATTAGAGCATTATTAGGATCACTTGATTTAGTATTATGGGAAGCAGCAGGATGGAAGAAAATTGGAATGGCAGATCTTGTAATTCCTAAAAGAGTTAAGATTAATTATATGAAAGCAGTTGCTAAAACTCATCCTGATAAAGTTCCTGGAAATGCTACAACTGAACAAAAAATGATTGCTCAAGGTGTTTTCGTTACTTTGAATAAAGCCTGGGATGAATTTAAGAAACAAAATGGTATCCAGTAGATGATTATGAGTTATGAACTATGAGCATTTTGGCATTTAGACACTTGTATATATACAGTATAATAATAGTAACATATATTTCATTAATTCCCTAATAATAAAAATTACACATTTAACCCACGTCCCCATTCCCGCTCTCTTTCCTTCTCTCGATCACGTTGTTCTCGCTCACGTTCTCTTTTCGCAGCAATTTTAACCAACTTTTCAACCTTTCCCAACATGTCATTCAAACATTGTAACTCATGATTTGAACCATTTCCTAAAGGTGAATCTCCTTGCGGATTCATTTGTTTTCCGTTATATATGATCTTATGTAAATCATTAACGAAATGCATATATGTATTTTCATTGTTGAGGCGATGTGGAAGATTCATTATTCGTTGTTGGAGTGTTGAAAATGGTGTTGAGAGTTGTAACATTATATTCTAAGAACGACAATTAGTATGTAGATAAGTAATTTAAAAAGAAATGTGTAACTGACCTTAACAATGTTACCTAACTCCGAAACACCAAGATTATCAACTAAATCCATTTGATATCTATAGTAAACTTGCCGATCTTTACCAAGTTTCGAATTTCTTTTAAAATCTGGCATATTTTCAGGTCCCATTACTGTTGCGCTTCCTTTTAATCGATCTATTTCACTTTCTAAATTTCTAACTTGAGTTTCAAGCTCTGAAATTTGTTGATTTTGCGATTCGATTAATGGATCAGTTGTTGTGTCTTTAATAGGAAGCGAATCACTTTGAACGGATGATACAGAAGATTCTCTGGCCATCGAGTGATCAGATAGAATTGAATTTTCTAATGATGGAATAGATTCAATTTCTGGCGCAGTTACATTAGATCGTCGTGATTCATCATCTATATCACGGAACAATTTCAGAATCAATCGATGTAAATCCACGATTTCCTCTTTGGATTTTTTAAAAGCATTTTCCAATACTTCTAACTTTGATTCTTCCTCTGATTGTTGAACCATTGGAATTGAGCTTTGCGGACGTACTGGTGTGCCTAAATCAGTAACTTCTTCAAGAGTGACTGGTCGTGTGCTAGACACCTGTTGTTGAGCAGAGTCACTCGATTCAGGTAATTGATTTTCATCCAGATTTGAGTTAGATGTAGCAGGATTGACATAAAGACTCTCACCAGGAACAGGTCTATCAGCAACTCTTTCATTTTTTAAATTCACTTGTGAACCTATTTCAGAAATACTAACCTCTTTCTCCGTACTATTTGCCACGGCTTTCACTTCCTTTTTAGAATCCTTCTTCTCAGCAAGACTCTTAACCAACTCAGCTTTCAATTTAATATTTAATTCATCACTATCAATTCCACGTCGTTTAAGTTCCGCAATAGCTTCATTTTGTTCATCGAGTCTCTTAGAAATATTCTTGATGAAATCTAAAACGCCTTGATTTTCATTCTCGTTCAAAACTCGATCAGCTTTAACATTTTCATATTGCCTCAATAAATCCCGCTGAGCTCTATTCTGTCGTTGATTCATTTCTCTAGTTCTGAATTCAATAGATGGTGATAACTCTGGAACTTCAACTTGCAACGCCAGCGGGATTTCTGAGTTACTAACTTCACTCTGTGTTGGTGATTGCAGCTGCGGTGGAATTGCTGTTGATTCTGCAATAATTTCTTGTAAGTTGATTTGCGACGGTGATGATCTCTTTTGTGCTGATTGTGGAATTACTGATGTTGATGTTTGATTTGAATCAAACTTGGTGAACAAAGATGCTAGCCGTCCTATATTCACAATATCCACGGCATTTCGATCACCTGGACCCACAATATTAACAAACACCCAAAACAACGTTACACAAACAACGCTCTATACACTTACCACCTCTATCCTGATTCAAATCACCATGGTCAAATAAACCCGATTCAGTATCTCTTCTTTCAAAAGCCGGACTGTCAACAACTCCACCAACAACACTATCTGTTGCCCATCTGAAGTCCGTTGATGCTGTATTATCAAAGAGGGATGGCATTGTGTTCTGTTTAGTTGGACTTGCTACCCCTGCAATGTGAACTCCTTGCCAACTGTTGAATATTGGTGACGCTGTATTACTCATTCGTCAGAGAGTACCTTTTATAATTAAATATAAGTACTGACAACTGCGTATAACAGATAAGTGGAGCCGACGCGTCCAGGACTTTAATGAGACCGGCTGTTGACGCGCCATGTAAACACTGACTGCCCTAACCCTCGATATGATTACATTATCTGTTACTTTACGAAGGGTTTAGTGTATGATGTACAAGTACATTGTAATCCATTTCCAATGTCAGCATCACGACTTTGATCCGGGGAGTTTTCTCCTTCGGCACGATACAATCATAATCAAGAACGGCAATGTTTCGGAGTTCAAGATCGCTATTTGCTCATTTGCCATGTCCAGCAATATCAACATGTCGGATTCCACATTGTCTGTTCAGTCATTCTGCTGCTTCATCAGCAAGTGTAACTGTGGCAGCAAGTTCAAAGGTTTTTGAAAAGAGTGTAGAAAGAAATGACAATATAGAGGAAGGATTGAAGAAAAATGATAGTGTTGCGATTCCGATGAAACGGCCCGCTTCAAATGCCAGTTCAAGTTTAATTGCTTCAATAAAAGGGCAGAATAAGCGCACGCGACAGTTTCATGAATCAACAGCTTCATCGAGCAAGACCACTTCAGCTAAAGCTTCTATATCAACCGAAGCTCCTTCAACAAAGTTTACTGTACAGTCAACGAGTATTCCAACGGCTACTGAAGTAGATATACCAGGCGTCACTGTTTTACCGGTAACCCCATACGCACCAGCAACACAACAGAAACGAATACAAATGGCCAAAGAAATTTGCAAGGTAGCAAAAGAAGCAAATTTAAGTTCTACTCCAAATAAATTTGCAAGAGATGAAGAATACAAAATTGCAACTTCAACAACTACAAATACATATATGAATGCTGTTAAACAACGAATCGGAGCACTAAAAAGTCTATTTAGAATCAAGGATAGTAATGCTGAATCAAATCCATTTATAGCGTCTCGAGATGTTCTGAAGGAAAGGACGAAGATTCAGGAATTTGATGATGTTAATTTAACTCCAGAGCAAACGATTGCTGGTTTAAGGACTTTTGTGCATCCTTACGACACATTGAAGGAATCTGCATTCGTCATGGAACATCCTACTGAAGACGAAATCTCTGAAGCTAAGACGGCAGGTGGTACTGCCGCTGGCTATGAAACATGTGCAAGATGTTCAAAGCATTATAAAACAACTGGTACTCATGGTATAGGATGTACATATCATTGGGCTAAACCATATAGAAGAAAAGCAGAGTCCGGTGCCAAGACAACAATATATCCATGTTGTGGCGAAGTTGCTGGAGATAGTTTAGGATGCACGGAACATGATGAACATGTATTCAGAGTAACCGCACCTGCGAGACTTGCATCAATGATTCCATTTGAATCTTCTACAGAATTTACTGAGGCTGCCGCTGCGAAAGGTGAAACTTTAGGTCCATTTCCTGAGGCCGTATCACTTGACTGCGAAATGGGCTATACTACACTCGGAACGGAACTTATAAGAGTTACCATTTTAGATTACCCATCACATCAGGTTTTATATGATACACTTGTACAACCATTAGGCCGAGTGATAGATCTTAATTCCAAGTTTTCAGGTGTTTCATCACTTGAACATAACATCAATTCAGCAGATAACTCGCCACCACCTAAATTTGGTGACGTTCGTCGTACAATTTTATCAAAATATATTGGACCAACTACAGTTTTAATTGGACACGGATTAGAAAATGATTTATATGCAATGCGAATTATACATTCACAAGTCGTTGATTCATCAATTTTATATCCACCAGTTTCCGGATTTGCCGCAAGTAATGGATTTAAACAAAGTTTAAGAGTATTATCACGAAAATATCTTGATAGAGAAATTCAGCAACAAAATAATAAACCAAAAGCTTCGGAAACAGCTACTCCTTTTAAAAGTGAAGATATAAATGCTGTGCCAAGTGAAGCTGCAACCGCTGGCGTTGTTGGTCATGATAGCTTTGAAGATGCAATGGCTGCTGCTGATTTAGTTACAAGGAAAATTAAATTTTCTGTAAAATATGACAAGGCTTTATCATTAAAAAGCTAGGGTAAATTGTATTATAATAAATTAATATACTGTACATAAATCATATATACCGTAGCTAACATAAAAATTAATCAGATAAAACACCTGTATTCCCTCTAATCAGTTCCAGTAATTTTGGTTTACTGAAGAATTTAATTTTATGAAAATCAGGTAAACAGTTTATCTGATGTTGAACAGCCGTTCGTATACTCTCCAATCTAGCATTTTCATCAATATTAACATAAACTAAATCCCAATTCACATTTCGACCTGGAATAAACGCCTTGCTACCTTGCACATTTGAAACAACAACTCCTTTTGATGATTTACTAACTATTGAATCAACAATTGAATTTGATGAATTATTTTCAATAGGTAATGGTCTATTTAATTGTAATCTATTAGAATGTTTAACAATTGCAGATCCTGGTGAACTTGAAATAACCGTATCGGAAATATCTGGAGAGAGAACTAAAAATGCAATACTGTGAAGATGATCTTCATATCGTTTCGAGTCGGAATTGTCAAGAAGAGTTGATAACGCATTAATACTATCTGTACATGCTAATCGACTTGGTCCAAGAAAAAATAAAATGTATGGTACATTATTCTAAAACTGTTAGTCAATAAGTCTCAATATTACCAATCGCAAAAGAACATACCAATGATGGCCTATTATTTCCATCTTTCTTTTTCCCATTTTGTCTTCCTTTACCAGTCGGACTTGTATCAACATTCCTGTCAATATTCGAACTAACATCTAAATCCAAAAACACAACATTTTTACCCTTCAATATATTCGGGCGATGTAATTCCAGAATTTCAAATAAATTCTTATTGAACGTGCTAAAATGAAAGAATAATCCCGTTAAAAATTGATTAATTTGATATGCTAATGGATACCACTGTATAAGCTGTTTTTGTTTCACACTTTGTTCAATAAACGATGGTTTAAGACATGGAATTCCTAATGCAGTTGCTTGTGAGATTTTCATTCGTTTTAATTCCGGTTCTCGCTGACATATTAACGCAGCAAATTTAAATGATTTTAAACTTTCTCTTGGATTCATTCGAAATGTTGTTGTAATTGGTTCAATTTGTCCACCATTCTGCGATTTCGGATCTGCATAATAAAATCTTCTAACTTCTGGTAAAAATAAACTTCTAAAGTCTTCATCGAGTGCAATTCCGCCATTCGAAGTAACTAATCTTCTTATACGATTTTCATCATCGATTGTTGAAAATCCACTAAATGCAAACACACAGTTTTTGAATAACTGATAACTTTGATCATTTGGATTATTATTTATTCTTGGAATAGTTGTCTGCTTGAGTGCATTTGTAAAATCATCTGAGAATGTGGATCGATTTCGCTGATAATCTGTGCCAATTTGAAGTACTTCTGTTGTTGAAAGAACTGATGGAGCCGCTGGTGCTGTACTTGCATTGCGTCGTCTACCTGGTCTAGAAATACTATGTTGTGGTGATACATCAGTACTTCTAGTACTCATTCTAGAGTGCGTTGGAGATTGTTGACTCGCTTCACGAGTCATAGTAGTAGCTTCAACAGCATTTCTTAAATTTCGATCAACAGGAACACTTGCAATCGAGAATTTTTCAAGAGAAGGAATAAGACGAGCAGCGACCACAGGAACAGGTCTATCTTGAAAAAACAAATCGAAGAAATCTTTTGGAATGAAAATCTGAGAAATAGCAACTACTAAAAATTGCCGTTTTGATGTATCGGATTTAGGTCCAGTTGTTATATTGGCTGGTATCTTTTTCCGTCTTTTAATCTCTTTGGATTCAGCCGACGAGATTCTTCGTATCTTCACAAAATTATATCCACGAATACAATAGTTTGTTGAACTAATTGCAGCATTAGAATTTTCAGGTAATCTCTGAATTAATTCAACAATTGTATATTGACCAGTTATTTTTGCGTCAAGACAGCGTACAATATCACCAATTCGTAAATCTAAACTTCGAACCGTATTTGCATTAACTTCAATATATGAAGAATCATCAAAATCAACTCTTAAAAATTGTGAATTTTTAACAGGTGTACTGCTAACCGTACACGGATAATATCCAGATTTAGCTTGTGAATGTCCTCTCCAATATGCAAGACCACGACTATTACGAAGTGACAAAGCATAATCAATTTGTGAAGCATTGATTTCAGCATCAGATACAAGTGTTCGTGGTTGAAGTACTCCTCTGCCTGTGGATCGTGAGGTATTTGGTGACTTGTGAGTTGGAGTCGCTTGAGATTTTGCAGCTGGTTTCCGAGGACTAGGAGTTGCATCTCGTGGCACAGGAGTCGCGTCAAAATAATCCTCATCGTCATCATCATCCTCACTTTCGCTGTCTTCCTCGTCTTCATCATCTTCATCACCATTACTCTTACTACTCTTTGAACTAGTTACCAATGATTTAATCTCATTTAATATCGCAGAAGGAAACGATAATGGTGATCCAGATGAATCTTCATCCAAATGTGATCGGCTTCTATGAAAACTTATGCTGAAATTCTTTCTTCTTACACTTGAAGTTATATGCGCTGCTGGTACTGGTGATGTTTCAGGTGCATTAGGTGATTCTGGAACAGCCTCTGGAACATCATGCATTTCGGCATCTTCATCTTCATCATCATCATCATCATCTTCTTCACCATCATCATCTTCATCCTCTTCTTCTGATTCAGACTCAGGCTCTGGTCTTGACGGCTCTGGTAATGATAGGTTAGATTGAGCTTGAATGTGAATATTAGAACTTGTATTTGAATTATTAATTGATTTATGTATATCTGAAGATTGAGCAATTGACGGAGAGCTTGGTAATTCTCTTGGATCAATTGGCGAATGACTTTTCAATTTGCTGAGATCCATCGATGAAGTATTTGCATCAGAATCT
Source organism: Myxozyma kluyveri (assembly GCA_030568365.1). Classification (NCBI taxonomy): domain Eukaryota; kingdom Fungi; phylum Ascomycota; class Lipomycetes; order Lipomycetales; family Lipomycetaceae; genus Myxozyma; species Myxozyma kluyveri. The sequence continues at coordinate 41,148 of JAJLTX010000029.1, read as the reverse complement.
TGAATTGGAGGTCCAGTATCTTTAACAATTTGAGTATCAGCTACTGTAGTAGTTAAATGACTTGTCGCAAGCTGAGTATCACCATACTGAGATTTCGTAGCAGGAACCTGAAGAGTTATTGATTGTTCTGTATTTTCGTCATTTCCAGTTTCTTGTTCTGGATCATTTTCATTTTCATTTTCATTCTCAGCACCCTCAGCTCCAAACATAACCTCGTGTCCACCTTCAGACTCTTGTTGATCATCAACTTCATCATCAGAAGCAGAATCAAAATCATCATATGCATCTTGTTGAGCTCGCTTAGGTATTGATACTTTCCGAACAGGAACTCTTCTCCCTATTGATGGTCGCGTCTTCTTGTGATTAACAAAAATTCCAGTAATTGCTGCTGTAACCTCTGATTTGTGTGTCTGACGAACTTTTTTTAGTTTCTCTGAAGTGGAGTTGTTGGATGTAGGAGCCTGAGATTGTTTAAGAAGTTCAACAAGTGATGACGTTGGTGACGGTTGAGGAAGTAATGCTGGCGCTGAAACAGGTATAGGTGCAATCGATACACTACCTGTACTAGCTCGTACTTCAGATCCTTCAGTAATTCGTTCAGCATTCATACTGCGTTTATGATCCGACCGACTTGTAGAGTCAGCACTCGAGTCTCGCGCTGAAGAGTGTCGAGATCGAGATCGCGATGATGTCCGTTTACGTTTCCATAACGGGAGAGAAGAGCTATTTGCAGAATCAGATACTTCATCCAAAACATGATTCGGTACTATCTGAGGTGATGAAGAAGTAGCGATAACTTCAGATTCAGACATACTATCCTCTCTCGTTCCCGTAATTGGTAATGTAGCAGCTAGTTGTGGTGAAGGTAAGCTACTTACTGGTTGAGTTGCAGCATATTCAGCAGTATTATCAGCATCATTCATATTCCCAGCAGTTGTATTTCCTTCAATTATTCTTGAAGTACCACTCTCATGACTTTCAGATTGTTGAAGTTGGATTCCACTAGATAAACTTGATTTAGGAACCTCAACAGCAGTATCAGTAACTCCACGTAACATTTGAATTGCCTTTCTAACAGCGGTAGGACTTCTTGGTTGAATACGAACTACTCCGTCAGCTTCACGAACAGGTGAGAATTGATCCGAAAAGAAATCTCTCGCAATAATTGCATGTGGTTGAGGTCGAATACGTTGTTGTAAATCACGGGGAACATAATCACGATTTCTTGGTGTACTCTGTGAAAGTGGAACTGAATCTGAATCAAATAAACTCATACGTAATTGCTCATGTGTTAAACCTTGTCCTGAATCAATAGGTGGTTTCCATGCTTCCGGTGTTGACATATTTCCATCCCTAATTTCATCTGCAATAATTGTAGCTTCAACTTGAACTCCATTTGAAGATGGTGTAAACATCATTGTCGAAGAATCACTATTTCTTAAAGGAGCAGATCTTGGTGTTTCAGTTACCATCCTTTCTACTCCATCTCGTTGAGTCGCAGCTTGCCGTTCATTTTCCGCAGACGCAATCACTTCATCATCAGATCTTGCCTCATTTGGATCAAAATCTGATAACCTAGGTGACCGTTCACCTTGAAAACTTGTAGCAACGCCTTCTTGAGTAGCTCCACCTTCTTGAATTTCAGTATTATCTTGTACTGAAATCACTTCAATGACTTCCCCTGTAACCACATTTTCAGGAGTTGCAGATGGAACAGCTTCATCATGATCACTGAATGTACTTTTTTGAATTTCAAATGTCGGTCCAACAAAGCCATGCGAATCAATTTGTGTAGACACCGCAATTGGCTGAGTAGCTTGACTAGGAGTTACTGAATTTCCTCTGTACGACACTTGGCTAGTTCGTTCCGTTTCGTCAATTGTATTCCAGACCTATTACAATTAGCACAATCACTATGAAAAAATACCAAAGTGTAAGAATAAGTACCTCTCGAGGTTGTGTATCTCGCGGTTGTGTATCTTCAAGATACTTTTGTTGCAATTCAGCTACCTCTTGAGATTTTGGCAGCGATTCATCGCTATTTGGAGGTAGCTCTGCCATTGATTTGAGTTCAATTCATGATTTATTCAGTTAATGACTTCAAATGTGTAATTTAAGAGTACTGGATCTATCCTACTGCCAAATATAGGATAGTGAAGTTGACACGCGCGTGATCAAGATCTAACGCGTCGCGGTGTCGGAGATTTCACCGCGGCTCAAAGTCAGGAGTCAAAAGTCGGCGCCGCCAAACTTGGGAATCTGTTTGTCCCCAGGTTGCTTCAAGTTACAACATACCAACATCTATACATTTACGTGGTAGTAATTATATGCGACATATAATTTCATTAAAGAATCATAGCTAAGAACTTGAGATACAAAAACATCAATTTTACATAATTGATCCCTTTTTTGAGTTGCAAAAATGTACAATACAAACAAAACTTATTAGAAAATAAACACGGAAAAATCAAATGTAACAAACTAAAAATTCGAAAACTTATGAGTACAACTAATAAAATAAAAAACCAACTCCATGATGCTTGTCATGTGGAACGTTCCAAATAATTTAGGGTAAACAAGACCAAAAAACTAAGGTGTGATGTGATTGTGATTGTAATTGTAGTTTATGCGAGTACCGCGGATTGCATGGCGAAGTCGAATGATTAATAGTCAACAGCCCAACCGTTATCCTTAAGAAATTCCTATATAACAACATTAGTTATCAGATGTATAACAATACTGCAGGAGTAAACTTACTTCGCAGGCGGATTTAAGAGCCAAATTCGGTCGCAAATCCTTCTCAGTAAGATATTCACGAGTGAACGGATCGGATTTATGCGATTTGAGATATTGTAAAATAGATGATTTTTCGTAAGATTGACCAGTCTTTGTGATGACAGGATCAAAGAAAATATTGAATGAAATAGGATCAATCATGTAGTCAGGCACTTCACGTTCCTTGAATTTCGAATCTGAACGTTCGAAAGTTTCCTTTAGTTGCTGTAATTTCTCATCTCGTTCATATTCCAAGATCTCTTTTTGCTCAACTAACTCATCAGGAGTCACCCAATCTTCATTTTGTTGATCTAAAGCTTCTATTTTCTTACGATAATTCTCTTCTAAAATATCACTCATCTCTCGTAGTAATTGAGCTTCTTTATCTATCCTTCGTTTTTCTGAAACTTCCCATCTTAATTTTTTGGCATTAAGAACTGCTTGTGAGATCGCAGCCGCTGAATTGGAACCTTGCTTAATTGCTAAGTCGTACGCTAACTTGCCGGATCGAACTGCTTCGTTTGGTCGTTCGAGTGCAGTGAGTGCTTGGGCTTTCTATAGAACACTCTATTAGCTAGTGGTTCGATACTGTTGTAAGAAGAAAAAGTCATACGTAGAAATGTGCTTTCACTATAAACAAGTTAGTAAAAACAGGTTAGTAAACGCGTTACTTAGTCACACTACTTCTAGAAATACGTACTGTTCTCAGGAGATAATTCCAATGCTTTTTGACAATCGCTTAATGCCTCCTCAAATTGTTTAACCCGTAACCGACATAAAGCACGCTATACGCATATAAGCTTCTAACTACAATATGAAATATAACAGTAGACATACGTTTGTAAAGTACGCTGGATTCGAAGCATCTTGAATGATTCTACATAAGTTAGCAATGCCACTTTACAAAATAATAGAATATAAATGAAACGCATACGCTTTTGTATATTCTTTTATAGCACCCTCATAGTCCTCGTGACTGAAGAGGGCATTTCCAGCCTCCTTATGAAGTTCAGCAGGTTGCATATGTTTATAACTTGATTTATCTTGCGATTTATTAGTCGCAGATTTATGCTGAATATATTTAAAATAAAGAACGACAATAATATATATAGCGACAGATATTATCGCTGTCGCTATCTGAAAATCCGAAAGTAAATACACTTTGAGTATCTGTTATTTGGTCTCTGTAGTGATCAGATTCTGGAACTATCAGAAACGTGTTCGCTCTGAACTGGGAACTGGAAATTAGCTGAACTTAGTGGCGTGATTGAAGACACTGAAGTTACCCAAAAAGCAGACTATTGTACATTCCAGGCACGATTTGCAAAAAGTAGTGCAAACAAACGACTATCACAACGAAAGTGGGGAGTGGAGTGTTGTGGAGTAGCGAGGAAGCGGAGTAAGCTCGAGGCAACGGGCCGAACAGCGCGCTTAATTAGCGATCCAGGGCTTCCGCGAGCTTCGAACGCGACTCCGCCACTTCGGGTGCGGCGGCGGAATCTGCCGTGGCGCTGTGGGAGCGCGCGCCAAAAAACTCCCAACTTTACCGATGCGGTAACAGCGCGGTAATTGCGCGCTATAGGTGCACATCGCATGGTTCTCCTGTTCATGACGTAGGCGGGTCCACACATATCTATGCAGAAGTGTATATTTTCAACCAGTTAACTCTGCCAATAGATTTAAGCTCTTGCACATACTCACAGTTACCAAGTTAAGTTTTAATCTCCATCGCTGTATGACTCATAAACTCTCGAATCTCTCAACCCGTTGATACCGAGATGATGCGGCTCACGAAGTTCCAAAATCCTGGAATCCGCGATCTCACGAATCACACGCATTTTCGAGACCTGAAATCTAAATCTGTTCATTTTCATCAAAAGCTATTGCATATTATATATTTTGACTTCAAATTTACGCTACTCCAGATTGGTTATTGGTTGATTCGTTAAGTACATAGATAATGCCGTCAAGCAAAGAAAGTTCTACAGCAGAAATACCTGTTTGTAGGTACTTTGCCACTCCAGGAGGTACATATTTCAATTGCAACTATTAACAATGCTTATACTGACGTTGTTTAATCATTGATATAGGATGTAACAAAGGAATAAGTTGTAAATTTTTACATATCAAAGATAAAGGTAAAAGTAAAAGCAAAGATGGAGAAGATTTAAGTCCGAGGGAATTGGAAATGAGACAGATTTTAACTGTTTATCCGAATGCTGAAATTGAAGAGTGAGTACGGTTGTTAACTAATTAAATTTAAGGATACTAATGCTAAATTTATGATTGTATAGCGAGAAAGTACACATTGCATTTGAACCATCTGATCCCGAATTCGCATTTGATTTAGATAATCTTGAATTCACGCTTTTCGTACCACCAAATTATCCACCATCAACAACTATCAATTTATCAACACTTGAAGAAGAAGGTTATATACCGACTATAATTGTAACTAATTCAAATATTCCAAGAGGATTCTCATTAAATGTTGAATATGGATTCAAAGATGGAATAAGCAAACCAGGTATCTTTACAAAATCACTGGTAGAAATGATTAATGAACTGGATTTTAGATTAGAAGAATTTCTAAGTGCTCAAAGAAGAGAGATTTTTAAAATGGTCAATGTGGGTGGGAATAAATATTCAAGTAATAAAAATGACATAAAAGAAACAGAAGACTCATTTAAAGAATGGGGAATCGATCCTGATAAAGTTATTAAACAAGCTGAAGAAGAAGCTAAAGTTGCTGAAGAACTAGCTAAACCGAAATATTCTGATGAAGAAATTTCAAGAGCTTTATCTCGCCGTGATCAAGAAGTTAGACAATTAACTCATAGATTACCTGGTGCTGTTCGAGATATTTCTGGTGTTATTACTGTTGAAAATGCTACAGTTTATAAAATACCGTTTAATCCAGCTAATAAGTCTTCACTATCAACTAGTCTTCAAGCTGTCACTACAATTTATATGATTGTTCCAGATTTATATGATTTAGAACCCTGTTACGCTAAATTTGGAATTGAAAATGACCCAAGCATGACTTCATTTGAAAACAACTTCGCAATTCACGCAAAATCTCGAACAGATTTTTCATTATTCGCGCATGTTAACTATCTTACACAGAACGCATTTACGTTATCACAATTAACAATTTCAGAAAATGATGTTATTGATAGCGAAAATAATGAAGAAAATAACGTTCACGAAAATTTTATTGAAGAATATTTGGCACCACCTGAATGGGATGTTTTGGATGAAGAAGGAAGTGATGAGGGTGAAGATTATTATGCTTTGGGTGGTGGCAAACCAAATGATGCATTTCTTCATCATGACTCCCATAAGAACGAGCAAGTTAACGATAAGGAACAAATTGAGGAAGAAGAAGAAGAGGAAGAAGATGAAACAGTTCAAACATCAGCGACATTCGGGGCTAAGCCATCAACAAATGCAGTTTCAGTTAATTTACCAAACATTAAACTTGTCAACATTAGTTTATTAGAATGTACAAGTTTAAGTGTTGTTACAAAATGTGTTCGATGCAAAACCGAAGTTGAATTTCGTGATATCAGACCTCATCTTGCATCATCAGATCCAATAATGAGTGAAACTTGTCCAAAATGCAGTACAATTTTGTCTGTAATGTCATTAGTTACTGAATTTATGCATGATAATTCAAATTCAACTTCAGCTGGAAACATAAATGGTAATAGATTAGGTTATATTGATTTAATTGGATGTATTCCAACAGATATTTTACCAAGTTCATTTATGCCAACTTGTATGAATTGTATGGATCCACTGCCAGGTACAGTTGGAGTTGCAGGATTAGGCTTATCACAAACAATATCAACAAATTGTAGATACTGTCATACAAGAATGTCAATTTACATACCACAAGTCAAATTTATTAGAGTTTCAGATGATGATTCTGGAATATCAAATGGTTTAAGAAGAGCTAAAAATGCTAAAACTAAATTGGGAATTGTTGCAGGTACTTCGTTACCTCTTAATGGTACTTGCCAACATTATAGAAGATCAACTCGTTGGTTCAGATTCTCTTGTTGCAATAGAGTATTTCCATGTGATAAATGTCATAATGAACACTCAGATCATATTGATGAACATGCGAATAGAATGGTATGTTTCACTTACTCATTTTCTGATAATATCAATATAATCATTGCTAACTTTCTTTCTTTTATTTTAGATTTGTGGAATGTGTTCTCGTGAACAAAACTACCAGCCAGAAATATGTGCATATTGTCGCCATACATTTTTAAGAAAATCAACCGGATTTTGGGAAGGTGGCCGTGGTACTAGAGATAAGGTTAAAATGAGTCGTAAAGATCCAAGGAAATATAAACGTGTTCATACTTAATCTATATATTCTAACTTAATAACTTGATATGGATTTTATAGGCTTGTTATGATTTTGGAGTTTATGTTTATATGGTATGCATTTTCATGTATGTACAAAAAAAATTAATGATAATATATACAAGATTAAATCCCCAATTTGTCAACAACCACATCCGCAATTTTTTCAAACGCTTTCGCGTTTTCACTTTCAGCATCCATTAAAACCACAGGTGTCCCCGCATCAGATAATTTAGCGATTCGAGAATGCAAAGGAATTTTACCAATAACATCAACATCTAATCTTTTAGCTTCAGATTCTAAATGTCCATCATTTCCAAATATATGATTTTCATGATTACAATTTGGACAGATGTAATATGACATATTCTCAATCATTCCTAATACTGGAACTTCAACTTTTCTAAACATATTTATACCTTTAATTGCATCAATTAAAGCGATATCTTGTGGAGTTGAAACTATAATTGATCCATCAACAATTAGTTGTTGAGTTATTGAAAGTTGAATATCTCCTGTACCAGGTGGTAAATCTAATACTAAAACATCTAATCCATCCCACTCAACTTCATGTAATAATTGTTGTAATGCTTTCATTACCATTAATCCTCTCCATACAATTGGTGAATCTTTACTTGGAATTAAAAATCCCATTGACATTGCTTTAAGTCCATGACTTTGAAATGGTATTAGCTTATTATTCTCTGTAACTGATGGTTCCCCTACTTCTTCTAATTTTAGTAACTTAGGAATCGATGGTCCAAATATATCTGTATCAAGAATCCCAACTCTTTTTTGTTTCATAGCCAAAGCTAACGCGACGTTAACTAAATTCCAAAATTAACATTCAAAATCCACATATACGATCAGAACCAGTTCATTAAACTTAACAACAACATACCAGCAACTGTACTTTTACCAACACCACCTTTAGCACTTGAAACTGCTAATATTTTATCAACTCCTCTTATTTTATTTTTAGTTGGTAAACCTCGCATTCTTCTTGGAATTGTAGGTGCAGGTCCTTTGTCATTATTATTTGGAATTCCCTAATCTCAGTCAATATTTATTACATACTGTAGACATGTGCAGTTAAGTTACATACCATCGCGCTCACAATTGGATTCGTTGAAATACATCGTATTGACGAGCGTGTGATTTGTCGCACGGAAGTTCGCATGCATGTTGACATATTATGTGAAGTGACATTAAATCGTGATATTAGCATTGCAAATAAGCCACCTTTCCTTCGTGAACTATATCGTGCTGGAGGTGTGATTTATTGTTCGCGTGAGCATAAGACGTGGAGAAATCGTGATGCGAAAATCAATTGGGAGGTTACGTAACTGAGCAGTATTGTTCACAGTCTCCACAAGGCAACCAACCTCACAACCACATCACCATCAATCATTTCAATTACTCAATTGGTTAATACGTACTACGTAAAAGATAATAAAAGATATATGTCATAATAATATTACAGATCAGAATATGTAAAACAAGACGCAATTTAAAACACACAACAGTTTCTCATTCTCATCAAACACATTTATTCATTTACTCTCCTCTCTTTTCTTCTCACTCTTGTAGTAATTTTGATTTTTAACTTGCCATTCTCCTTATAATTCATCGTGATCTGGCATATCACCAAAATCAGCACCATCAAAATCACCAGGTGGTGGACCTCCTGCGTTTTGGTATAATTTGCTTGTAATTGGATAGGCAGTTTGAGAAAGCTTATCGCGTTGTTCATCGAAATCTTCCTTGGTTGCAGTTGCTGCATTGTCATCTAACCAATCCATAACCTCCTTAACAGCTTCAAGTAGTGTCTCCTTTTCATCCTCATCAATCTGACTTCCAAGCCCATTCTCGGAATCGTCATTGACTTGATTACGAACTGAACCAGCATAGTTCTCAAGACTGTTCCGTGCTTCAATCTTAGCACGAAGCTCAGCATCTTGCTCGGCAAATTGTTCAGCCTCTTCAACCATACGGTCAATTTCTTCCTTTGTAAGACGACCCTTGTCGTTGGTAATTGTGATTGACTCTGATTTTCCGGTTCCCTTGTCAGTGGCTGAAACTTTGAGAATTCCATTGGCGTCGAGTTCGAATGTAACTTCGATTTGAGGAACACCACGGGGAGATGGTGGAATACCGGTGAGCTCAAACTTTCCAAGAAGATTGTTATCCTTGCACATAGTACGTTCACCTTCGTAGACTTGAATCAAAACAGTTGGCTGATTGTCAGCAGCAGTTGAGAAAATTTGAGACTTGCGAGTTGGGATAGCAGTGTTACGGTTGATAAGCTTGGTCATGACACCACCAGTGGTCTCGATACCGAGAGTGAGTGGGTTGACGTCAAGGAGAACAATGTCTTCGACGCCTTCCTCTCCGGAGAGAATACCACCTTGAACAGCAGCGCCGTAAGCGACAGCCTCATCAGGGTTAATGTTCTTTGAGGCCTTCTTGCCATCAAAGTACTCCTCGAGAAGCTGTTGAACCTTGGGGATACGAGTAGACCCACCGACGAGAACAATATCATCGATATCAGTCTTCTTGAGACCAGCATCCTTGAGAACTTGCTCGACAGGCTTAAGAGTCTTGCGGAAAAGATCGTAGTTGATTTCCTCAAACTTAGCACGAGTAAGAGTCTCAGAGAAGTCAATTCCATCGTGGAAGGCCTCAATTTCGATACGGACAGACATTTGGGAGGAGAGAGTACGCTTGGCCTTCTCGACCTCACGTTTGAGCTTACCAATGGTTTTGGGGTTAGAGGTAATGTCGACAGAGTTCTTCTTGTTGAAGATTTTGGTGAAGTGGCTAATGACACGGTTGTCAAAATCCTCACCACCAAGATGAGTGTCACCAGCAGTTGAAAGAACCTCAAACACACCGGACTCAATTGAAAGAAGAGAGACATCGAAAGTACCACCACCGAGATCGTAGACAATGATCTGACGTTCACCTTCACCCTTGTCAAGACCGTAGGCAATGGCAGCGGCAGTAGGCTCGTTAACGATACGGAGAACGTTAAGGCCAGAAATGGTACCAGCGTCCTTGGTAGCTTGACGTTGAGCGTCGTTAAAGTAAGCGGGGACAGTGACGACGGCGTGGGTAACCTTCTTTCCGAGGTAAGACTCGGCAATCTCCTTCATCTTACCAAGGATCATACCAGAGATCTCCTCAGGAGTGAAAGACTTGCCCTCACCGTTGACGTCAACCTCAACGACGGGCTTGCCGTCCTTGTTCTTGACACCGAAGGGGAAGTGCTTCATATCAGCCTGGACATCCTTGTCGTTGAACTTGCGACCAATGAGACGCCTGCGAAATTAGTTATTAGCGGCACAGAAAAAGACAATTAGTTGCATGAGTAAAAAAACTTACTTGATGTCAAAGATGGTGTTGAGTGGGTTAGACGCGGCCTGGTTCTTTGCGGCATCACCAACGAGACGTTCCTCGGAGGTGAAAGCGACATAGGAAGGGGTGATACGGTTACCCTGGTCATTGGCGAGGATCTCGACACGACCGGACTTCATGACACCGACACATGAGTATGTGGTTCCAAGATCGATACCGATGACGGTGCCGTAGTTATCGGTGTCATCGGCCTTGACGCCCTGGAGGAGGAAAGGTGCTGCGACGAGGGCGAGCGCGTAGATCAGCAGCGAGAGGAAGATTGCTGTCCGCGAGGGGCGAGCCATGGCGAAGTGTGTTGTGGATACGGAGTAGGGAATAGACGAGAAAAGAGTAGAAGCAGAGTCGCTGCAGCAGGGAACACGCCGAGTGGAAAACTGCCGGATCGGGCGGAGACGGGGCGAGGGAAGTGGACGAGGGCGAGGGCGAGGGCGAGGACGAGGACGAGGAGGTTTTATAGGCCACGGAGCGAGGACGCGTGAACGAGACAAGAGTGAAGAGGCCACAGTGGCAGTTTCGACTTTCGCGTGCCGCCGCACGACGTTCGACGCGCTTCTAGCAGACTCTACGCGGCCCTCAGAACAGGTGCTTACAGTCGGCGCGGTCACGTGGACCACGCCGGCCTCAGGGATTCAGTGACCGCGAGACAGCTTGATAGACGCTGCCGAGGAGAGCCATACTACACCGCCTCCACTCGTCACCCACCAGTCCCCACCGCACTTCACGGGTTCACCATGGCTGGCACGCCGCCGACCCCCGGGGCGCCTCCGCACCGCTCAGCCTCTTCGGCAGGCCTCAAGCGCAGCAACTCGAAGCACTTTGTCGTCGCGAACTCGCGCACTCACCACCGCAACAACTCATATGGAAGGGGACTCAACAAGTTAGGTAAACTGGCGCCAATGACAGCAGCAAGTGCAAGTCACGCTCATTTGGCTGACGCTGCATCAACCCAGCAACTACCTACTACGCCGACGGCAAAACATGCTCCATCTGATTTCATCCCGGCTCATGCGGGGTTGGCTTCACAATATGGCGTGTCAAATCAGCTGCAACATGGGCAAAGTGCTAGTAGTAGTAGTAATAGTAATAGAGTTAATATGATGCGCAGTAAAAGTACGGATTCATTAGCTAGAAAAAGAGATGGTGGTGGTTCTGGTCTTGCTTTGACGGGAAGGAAAGGATCAAGAGTTATGCTTGCCAGCAGACGAAGTGGACTAGGACTCGCTAGTATGACTGCGGTTTCTGAGAAGAAGAAGCCATCTGCAAGGAAGAAAGCGAGTAAAGCTACTGCTAGTAGGAGAGCCGATAAGCAGAAAGACGAAGATGATGGAGCAGAGATTTCTGATGTCGATTATAATGAAGATGCAACTGACAGTGAAGAAGATGAGGGCCTCCTAATAAACGTTGGACCTAGAGTTGGATCGATAGCAAAGGTGACTCCAGAAAATGAGCAGAAGTTAACTCAAGCATTTACAAGAGACCCATCTGATGTGGAATTAAATGCGCAGCAACAAAGAGCTTCTTCATCATCTGCCCCAACTTCTGGTTCAGCCTCTTTATTACCTTCACCTTCGTCAAGTACAACTAACTTGCAAACTCGAGTTCAGCAGCAACAACGTCAACAGCATGGTGAAGAATTATCTCGTGCATTAGGTAATGCTGCTGCTAGTAACACAAGGGAATCAAGTGAACCAGTTGAAATTCAACAATCCCAGTCTGTGGTTGAAGATCCTAAACTATCAACTTCTTCGACAACACTCGCTGATCGATCTGCTACCGAGGGTCAAACTTCTGATTCAGTTGATTCAACTCACGCAATTCAATCTCGTTTCATTGATTCAAATCAATCGAAAACAGGTCAAACTCCTCGATCTGGTTCGTCAGCAGAATCAACCGCCCCATCAAATTTAGTTCAACCGTCACTTCGTCAAGGCATAACACCACCAACACCAGGAGTTCCACCAACAACAGCTCAAGTTTCATTTGCACCAAGACCACATCTAATATCAGATGCAGAAGCAACTGCAGCTGCACGTGCTGCTGCTGCCGCCGCAGTCGCTGCTGTTGCTCATCAGAATTCATTTGACATGTCACTTGGTTCAGCTTCATTAGCAGATATAGCAGCCGCTGCTTCTGCTTCAATGGGCGGTAGTGGGATGCGAGCAGCGCAGCGTCGATTGTTACAACAGCAAATGATGAGAGGAGGTGCGGATGATAAAAGCGAAGGAAGCATTGTTTCAAGTTTAGGAAATGCAGTTGCTAGAGGTGCTGTTGACGTTGAATCAGATTCCCAATCAAAAGAATTACAAAATGTTAAAAGATATAGAGATCCAATTAATGAAGCTACAACAAGATTAAAAATCAGATCTGCTGCTTCTATTAATGATTCTAGAATTGGTGCTCAGGGTATGATGGATGCGAGTGGAATTAAATGGAGTTTTTTGCAAAATAATAATGGGAATGATGATGACTCTTCTTCTTCTGCAAGTATTAGTGCATCTGGTAGAGATATACGAAGAAATAATGCATTGGATGATCCTGAGGAAGAAGCTGAAGCTATTACATTTTTGAAATCTGGCTCAAAAATGGGATTAGATAAAGTGTTATCAAAATTATGGATTGGTCAATGGAGAGTTGTTGAAGCTGGTTCTACTGAAAATGATACACGACAACGTCAAACTCAACAACAACAACAACAGCAACAACAGCAGCAGCAGCAGCAGCAGTTACAGCAACAGCAACAAATAAATCAATCACAAATTCAAATGCAAAGAGGTAATGTTGTACAAAATCAAGCTTCAAGAAATCCTGGCGTTGTTGGTGGGAATGGAAATTATGTTCAACATACTCATCCACAATTAACTGCTCTTCAACAGCAGCAGAATCAGCAACAGCAGCAGCAGCAGCAGCAGCAACAGCAACAAATGCAATTACAAGCTCAACAATATGCTATGATGCAAGCTCAAATGCAACAACAGCAACAGCAACAACAGCAACAGCAACAGCAACAGCAGCAACAAGGCAGAAATACAGCAACAGTTGGAGCAAGCGGATATGTTGGAAATACAGGAGGAGGAGTTAATCCATTACGGAGAAGTTGAACCTTATGTCATCGCAGTACCGAGATTTGAGATGAGACGGTGTGGTGTGGTGTATCATGTCGCTATATAACGGTGTATTTATATTTGTGTTTATATGCATTTCAGTTCACTTCAGTTCATTCAGTTCATTTTGTTTTGTGTTTTGTATAGGGTACTATTTGGTAATGGATATATGGAGTTAATTTGTTTAATTAATTCATTCATTTATTCAACTCAATTAACTTAATGTAGTTTTAACCAAAGTTATCATAAACAACAAAATGCAAATTTATCTAATTACTTATCTAATAGATATTTATATATAACTACCGTTCAACACGAATATAACTTTCATAATTATTCTCAGGATCAAATCCATTACAAGAAAAATCCTCAGCTTTATGAATAGTTATTCTTGAATAATATAAGTCGCCTGTAATTGAGTTTGTCTATTTTACACATAAATTACATAACAAGTTAGCAGAGTTCTAAAAGAATAAGTGTGAGAGAGAGAGAGGACGTACGGTTAATCGTAAGTAAGACTCAGTAATTCCATCTTGTAAAGTAAATTCCCAAGCTCCAATGTATCTAAAATTCTGAGGATTAGTGAAATCTGTGATTGGGAATTTATTTGATGAAGGGAAGAAATTATCAAGTAGTGTTGGTAATGCTGATATTTGAATTGTGTAATTTTATGCTTTTCATATATACAGTACGCCTTCTTGATCTTTTACTGTACACGATAGTTCTAATTACGTATATCTTCAATGGACATGGACAATACGAGTGAGTTGTGACTACTACTGCGCGTGACCCAAAGAACGGATATTTGCGCAATAGAGGCCTCTTGACACGACCGCAAGTGCGTTCGCGATTCCTGCAGCAGAACTTCATTCAAAGTCCTCTCCTATTTAGCTAATCATCATCTTCACTTCTTCAATCGATTACTTGATTTTAAAGTCAGATGATACGGATATAGGGGAAATGAAAACATCATGAAGTTACATATACGATATACGATATATGCGAGCAACGGAAATTAGTAAGTGAATTGAGTTTGTGCAGGAGCGAACAAGAAGCCTGAACGCGGTCTATAGATCTGTATATAAATCCAAGCAGCCATTTTGCGCTGTGGTTTATGATTAGCGCGACGCCAACGCGCGATGTGATTTTGAGTGATCGGTTGAGTGAGTGTGAGTTACTGAATCAGTATTACGTAAAAACTAAAAACTAAAAAGCGATTATAGGCCCTGTATATTGTCATTTCATGTTGATCAATTGAAGTAATTCAAGAATGTACATATCAAAAGAATCAATAATCCAATCAGTCAATTAATTTGTATAGAGATATGTACTGTAAATAATGCGCCATTGAAATCGCACTCACACACACGCACATCCCAGCGCGATCCCTTACTCGGAAACTTGCGACTGCACTACTGAATGCCATAAATCCCAGTATCGATTACTGCAATATATATTTTAAAAAAATACTGATGTACGATATACTTAATATATTTAAACAATCATCATTTTAAAGATGGTATAACGGTAAGCGAGACCTATGAAATGAGACATGTGTGAGTGAACTGAGGTGACTGAGGTGAGTGCTTTCGAGAGGCGCTGACACACTATTGTGTAGAACTCGTGCTGGTTTTGTAAACACACTCCGGTTTTACAATTAAAGCAAACGCGTTTCGAAGGTCTCTTTCTTGAATCCTCAAATGCATTTCACTTCTTCAATAAACAAGAAACTGCAATATGGAGAAAAAAAGTCTGCATGCAAAGACCACGACGCGTTTCGTCGCGTGCTGTATAAAGTAAGAACGCGTACGTTGACCTAACCGCGCATTCCGTCACCAGCCACAAACCGCAGCCACAGGGCCTTGCATGCATTGGCGGTTAAAGTGCAAAATGAGAGCCAGCATTGTCCACGCCGACGCCGCAGAGGCGCAAAGTGCAGCAAACCCGCAGCAAACCCGCAGCCAACAGTCACGGAAGACACGCAACGGAAACGGAAACGGCGCGGAGAAATCGACTTCTACGCCACGTGCGTGAAGTATAAATAGTCAGGGCTTGCATGTGTTAAGTGCTGCGATATATAAGTGTTACTGTACCAACTGCGCGTGAATTAATGCAGTTGGCGGCATCGTTTGTCGCGTCGCGTGCAGCCAGATATCTACGCGTACACGCACGCATGAACATCTACAGTACAGACTAATTGCTGGTATCTCAATTACAATTAATTCTATCGACAAAAAAAAAATCCCAAAATCCAATAGTCACCCAAATCTTCTTCTCATTTATAATGTACAACTAGTGCGCACAGCATACAGTATTCTTAATTCAAACCATAAGCTAATTAATATCCACATTGGCTAGGGAATTGACGTGAGTCTAGTGGTTGAGGAATTAATCCATTCTCTAATAAGAATTTAAAATCCCATTCGATTGCATTGCCGTTTGTTTTCCAACACCAGAAAATCCACCCTTGGCCTCCATATTCATATGCATCTAACTGCGCTTCAATGTACTGACGAGTTCCTGCTTTATCCGCATCACTCCAAGTTGTAAAGTCCCATTTACCATCACATGATCCAATATATCCAACTCCATCAAATTGACCTTCGTAACGTGCTCCACGTCCAACTCCATTAAGCCATTTGGCACAATCAGTCATGGCTGCAGACCACTCTCCCACAACTGTCCAGAGTTCAGTTCCTTGAAGTGTACTTCCAAGTCCACAAGCAAATCCGATATGAGCACCTAGGTCGCGAGATAATTCACCACCTGAAAATACTTGATATTGATGAGTATCAAGGATAACGCTGGAGAAATCAGGGAAGGTCATGAACCCGTTCCAAGCTTGAGGACCAAGGAATGCGTCGTGCATTGAAAGAACAATGTCAGACGAATGAGTGTTGCGAAGTCGGTCGTAAGCATAGCCGTAGAAATCACGAATCATTTGCTGATCGAGAACAGGTCCAAGTGGTTCATTGACAGGTTGGATAGCAGTTACAACATCATTCCATTCGGGAGCAGAGTAAGTTGCGATAACTTGATCAACAACACCCATTGAAAAGGGGTAATTCTCTTCAGTCTGCCAGTTCACAGAATCACGTAAACCAGAATTGTCAAATCCATTTTGTGAGCCTGGCATTCCATGAATATCAATCCAAATCTTAATATCAGCATCACGAGCCCATTGAAGCGCACGTTCAAGATACTGAATTTGTCCCTGAGCGTAAGGGTCCGAATCTAATTTTTGAAAAGCCCAATATCCAACAGGAAGACGAGCATGGTTAAGTCCAGCAGCACGCATTTGTTGGAAATCATCTGCAGTAAACCAAGAATCCCAATGAGCGTTGAGTTGACGAGAACATTCATCGGGACCTAATTGCTGGCAGAAATGATACTCGTCAATAGGAGTCGCGTCTGCAGGAAATTGATTGAATAATTCTTGATTGATGTATGGTTCAAGAACAAGCCAACCTCCAAGATTAACACCTCGAACTTTTTCACCAAGACCGTATCCAAAGTTGAGCCATCGACGCTGCGAGGGGGCTGCGTGGACGACGGAAACAATCGCGTACGCGACTGCAAGGAGAGTCGTGAAGCGGGCCATTTTTCGAATCGCGACCGAGACGCAGAAAAGAACGGCTGCGAGAAGTCGCGAAGTGATGGTAACGAACGACGAACGAGAGAACGAAGAAAAGAGAGAGCGAGAGAACGAAGAAAAGAGAGAGCGAGAGAGCGAGAGAGCGCGAAGACTGGGGAGAGGGATCGAGATATAAGTTCTGGCCGAGTGCTCCAGCCCCGCACGCGCTCTGCAGCGCTGCGCTTCCAGAAGTCGCGCACCTTTGTCATTTTGGGCTTTTGGGCTTTTGGGCTTTTGGGCTTTTGGGCTTTTGGGCTTTGGGCCAGTCCTCGGCGCGCCGCACCGCCCAAAGCGCGCGCCTTATCCGCATGCGGCGCCCACAGCCTGGCGCCGCGCTGGCCGCCTGCTTGCGGTATCCTGTAAATACCCACTAGCTCGCGCCTCCATTCTATTGACTGACTTATATACAGCGCAGTGAACGCATCACCCGCCTACTCGGCTACTCCACGCATCCATCGACGCGTCGCTTCATCTCTCTTCGCTCCCGTCCCCCACTGCCCAACCGCCCACACATGCCTCTCATCTATTCGCGGCGCGTCCTTTAAATCCGCGCCCCTGGCTCCTTCCAAATGCATTCCTACACTTCCACCGCTATGGTCCCTCACTTGCCTTACTACTTCTGCTTCACGCTCGCGTTCCCCAGCTTTACTCCACGTCCGTAGTCCAGGATCAACCGGATTCCACTTAACGCCTTCACTCCACCATATTCCACTCATCTCAGCTAACCTTGAAATCGCTCGTCTATAAGCAAACCTTTCATCTTGTCCCGTAAATGCAGTACCACTAACTCCACCTTCACTTTTAACTTCACCTCTTCTCCAAGCTCCTTGTTTTTCCGTACCTGATGCAAATCTCTCAATCCTCTTCTTCTCTTCTTCCTCCTCTTCATACATTGACACATTGGGTCTCGCAGGTTCCTCTAAATCATGTGCAACTTCCGCATACATTTCCATATCCAACGCATCCTCTTCAATAATTTCATTTTTCCATCCTAAATCAGATAACTCACTACCTTTTTTAGCATCCATAAAAAATAATTCATCAACATTGTTCTCGGCACAAACTATAACTTTAACTTTACATTCATATAATGCATCAAGCAAAGTAATAAACCTTCGTGCTTCATTTTTACGTGAAATTCCTAAACTTGGGATATCTGTAACTATAACTGTAGAGAATCGAGAGGCTATTGCTAGATAATCGGCACTTGCCAATGAATTAATTCCATCGCCACAAATTGCATCAAATGTTACCCATGCAACATTATTAACATGCCATTCAATATTCACTTTTCTTCCATAAACTTGAATTGAAGTTGACCTTCCCAAGTCACGTAATTCTTTCATTGAAGTTATTTCTTCTGTAACTTCACATGCATTAATAACTGCATTAATAAATTTCATTTCCTCATAATTTCCATCCACAAAATATTTCCTATCATCTTCACTAACGACTCTCCTTCTAAAATCATTAATCGATCTCATATCAAACGAAACACATCTGGCTTGTAAAACATCATAAAAGGATCGAATTTGACTCATATTAAATTCTGCGCTATATAATTCTTTAGGTAACCTATTTGAAGTAGCAACCAAAACACCACCCATTTTAAAAAAAATTGTTAACAATGTTTTTAATAATTTTGCTGAGGCTATATCAGGCATCATGAATTCATCTAATAGTAATAATGTACTTTGATTAATTAAATCTTGAGCTAAATTAATCATTACATATTCGTAATGAATGTTACCATTTATTAAATTATTATATCGTTTATTCCGTTGAATTTCACTTTCTTCATGTAATTTCTTATAAATCATTAACATGAATGCATGATAATGCCATCTTTTCTTTGACAACATTGGAACACTTTCTGCAAATAAATCCATTAACATTGATTTACCACTTCCAACTTCGCCGTGTAACAATAATCCTTGTGGTGCATTAATTAATCCTAATTCTTCTTCATCTGTTAATTTCTTAATTAATCCAACTGTTTCCTTAGTAATTCCAACTTTTGTTTGCTTTTTAATCCATTTTTGAATCCATCCATCAGCTTCGGTTATACTCTCACTTTTACTTTCTCCTTTACCGTTATTATTACCTTCATTAATACCGTCTTGATTTAAAATCTCATTTAATCTTCTAACTTGTCTTTGAAATTCACCTGGCGGTACATAATCTTTAACTCTATAATACAATTTTTGAAATTCAATTGCTGCTCTATGTTGCTCTTCATTATTAATTAATTTTTCATTTATTATTAAATTTCTATATATTATTAATGGATCTGTTATTGTTAATTCATTTGATGAATCTGTTGAAGCGTTTGTGCTGGTGCTTGCGCTTGTGCTTGTTAAAGTTGGTGTTGGTGATGTGCTATAGAATCTTGAAATTGAGCGTAGAATTTGACATCTTATATAAAATTGTTTATTATATCGACCGATCCTTCTATATAACATTTCGTGCACTCATATCGCTATATGTGATTGAAAATGATGGGGAGATGTACTCAGGTCGATCTAGCCGCGAAGTCCACGCGATGCGATGAGATTGTGCGCGGTGCGGTGCGGCTTTACGCGTTCAATTGAGTTTCGGTTCGGGTCTACTGTAACGTGTTCCGTCTTCCGTCAGACGGTACTGTTCATATATATACTGTACTGTAAATGATATAGATCAATATTCCCACGATATTGTATAGCAGTATAGTACCTTCATTTTAATAGAGTTAATACAGTAACTGAGCACGCGGCGTGCACGCGTCTCATCATTTCATTCGCCATATCGATCCAACTGTGTTCATTACAGTAACTGCATATTTCACAATTGTATAAAAAAGTATCTAAATTAACTTCAATTGTAAACACATGAATGATAATTCATTAGACTACAGTATATAAGATAGACGGCAACAAAAAATCAACTTTTTAGTATAGTATATAAATCAACTTTTATTTTAATAAAGTTTGTTATAGTCAGGTTTGTTATCAAGGATTTCCTCAATACGCTCCATATCAGTGTCAGTTAATTTTTTATAAACAGCTAACGATTTAACGTTTTCTTGAACCTGTTTTGCACTTGTTGCACCAAGAAGAATAGTTGATACTAAATATTAGAAGTAGATAAATTAGTAAGTAATAACATTGATAATAATTTAAGGATGAGTCAAAAAAATAAAATGACAAATTTCAAAACGTACCATTCTTATTCTTGAGTAAAAAAGCAAGTGAAAGTTGAGCAGTTGTACAGCCTAACTCAGTAGCTAATTTAGTTAATTTTCTAACTTTTTCAATCTTTGCTTTGCCTTCAGGTGTTTCCCAGGGTTTACGCCAAGTAGCATCTTCAGTTAATCTACTACCAGCAGGAAAACCATCATTATATTTTCCAGAAAGAACACCCATTGCTAAGGGACTCCAAATTGTAGTTCCATAGTTATATAATTCATATAATGGTTTATATTCTGCTTCGAAACGATCACGTTTGAGTGCACTGTATTGAGGTTGTTCACAAATTGGTGCTATTAAATTAAATTTGGTTGCAATATGATGAGCATGTTCGATTTCAAATGCAGACCATTCTGAAGTTCCCCAGTAAAATGCTTTTCCATCTTGAATGATCTGAGTGTAAGCGCGAACAACTTCTTCCATTGGAACACCATTACGATCAGGACGATGAGCAAACACGACATCAACGTAATCCATTTGCAATCGCTTGAGAGATGCATCCATTCCTTCGATTAAATGTTTTCTCGAAAGACCACGCTCATTCGGACTCTTTTGACCAGTTCCAAAGAACAGTTTAGTTGACATGACGAAATCAGCTCGATTCCATCCCAGATCTTTGACAACTTTACCGAACATTGTTTCACATTGTCCATTCTCGTAGCCCTCAGCAGTGTCAAAGAAATTGATACCACTGTTCCACGCTTCCTCGAAACACTCTTTGGTGATCTTGTAGGAATCGTCAGAACCAGTGAGCCAGCCACCGTAGGCAAGGACGGAGACTCGCAGACCGGTCTTGCCGAGGAGTCGGAACTCCATGTCTTTGGGATCGAATGCCATTTTGAAGATTGCGTTGAGTTGAATTGAGCTGAGGTGAAGCAGAGTGCAATTGCGTGCTGTGCAGAGAGAGCAGCAGGTGCAGTGCAGATGCACCGGGGGCGGAGTGCCAATATTTAAATACCCACGCAGGCTACTACGCGGTGCTGCAATCTCCGAGGCCCGAGTATATCGCCAGCGTGTGCAGCAAATGCGGGGTCCAATTGGCGCAGCCGCGCACCAAAGAGAGCCTGCAGTTACAGTGCTGTATATAGAGCAGAGAGCTTTGAGAAGTGCCGTGCTGAACAGAGCAGGCTGACCAGCTCAACAGTGCAATGAGCAATCAACTGCTTAACCCCGCGGACACGAGCCCCTTTGTTCTCGTTCATGTCTTCGATTACTCACCCCTCGGCTGCGCGCTGAAACTCCACCGAGCCATTTACATCTACAGTGCCCAGCCAGCGCCTCTCTGCACAGTCTCAGAACGGTTAACCCATCCGCGCTTCTGCAAGCGACAAATCCATTGTCTCGTCATCCGGATCCGTTCTCCACCGAGCTTTGTAATACGTCATGCACTCTGCTGTACATATTGCATGAGTTACAGTACTGTATACAGACAGTATAATCGATGACTATGTAGTGACTACAGGACATATCGATTTAAGTTAATGGACTTAAGAGTTATTTATTACGCAGATCTTAATTTTTAAATGATGCTTCTGTCAATTGAGTTTCTACTTTGCGGGGTTGCATTGCATTAAGCGCATGCCTGACTAGAGCCAGCAGTCCTGCAGAAATTTGTAGGGCTTTGCTAGGGCATTGTAACGTCATGGTTCCTCCTCACAGCCTGCCCATTGAAGCAAATAAAAATTAAAATTCGGCTACAAAGCTGCAGAATGCATTTCAATACCTTAATTGTAATATAAATATATTATTGATCTACAAAATATGTTATAATCACAATTATTATAGTGTCTAAGACAACAATTGAACGTTTAATAAAGCTTGTTATAATCAGGTTTGTTATCAAGGATTTCCTCGATACGTTCCATATCAGCATCAGTTAATTTTCTGTAAACTTCCAATGCTTTAACGTTTTCTTGAACTTGTTTAGCACTGGTTGCACCAAGAAGAATAGATGAAACTAAAATAAAAAAAATAAGAAAAATTAATTAGTAAATAATCTAATTAAATCAATAAAAGCAATGTAATCAAACATACCATTCTTGTTCTTGAGTAAGAAAGCAAGTGAAAGCTGAGCAGTAGTGCAACCCAAAGATTCAGCAAACTTGGTTAATTTTCTAACTTTCTCAAGCTTAGCTTGACCCTCAGGTGTTTCATAAGGTTTACGCCAAATTTCAAGATCAGTCAATCTACCACCAGAAGCAAAACCATCATTGTATTTTCCGGTAAGAACTCCCATTGCCAATGGCGACCAAATTGTTGTTCCGTAGTTGTATAAATCGTAAAGTGGCTTGTATTCTGCTTCGAATCGGTTGCGAACAAGTGCACTGTATTGAGGTTGTTCACAAACTGGAGCAATGAGACCGAACTTGGTTGCAATGTGATGAGCATGCTCGATTTCAAAAGCAGACCATTCTGAAGTTCCCCAGTAGAAGGCTTTACCATCCTGAATAATTTGAGTAAAACCACGAACAACTTCTTCCATTGGAACACCATCACGATCAGGACGATGAGCAAAAACAATGTCAACGTAATCCATTTGTAATCTCTTCAATGAAGCATCCATTCCTTCCATTAAATGTTTTCTTGAAAGACCACGTTGATTAGGACTCTTTTGACCAGTTCCATTGCAGATTTTTGTAGACATTACAAAATCAGATCGATTCCATCCTAAATCCTTGATAACTTTGCCAAACATTGTCTCGCATTGTCCAAATCCATAGACTTCAGCTGTATCAAAGAAATTGATACCGTTCTTCCATGCTTCCTCGAAACATTCTTTGGTGATCTTGTACGAATCATCGTGTCCAGTAAGCCAGCCACCGTATGCGAGGGCTGAAACACGCATACCAGTCTTGCCGAGGAGGCGGAACTCCATATCTTTGGGAAGGAAGGCGGTCATGTTGCTTTAGTTTGCAATTGCTATGATGTGATGCGCTGGCAAAAGCGGACGAAGTGAAAGGCGAGGAAGCCAGCCTATATATACAATGTCCGGAGCACTTGATCGCTCGATCTGGTCATCCGGTAGAGAAGTGCCGTCGCGATCTGGCTCGACACAGCCGCCAGATCGGCCCGCAACCAGTGCCGTAATCTCCGCACCGCCGCTCAGTCCCCGCGCAAACTCCGTCTCCGGCTCTCCGTGGGCTTTGCTCGCCAAGGCTGCGGTCATTGAGAGACACTATTGACCATTCATGTACTGTATACGATACGATGGAGTTTAACAACAGTATTCGTGTTTATGATTTGTTGATCTATGCTCTATTATATAAAATACTGCATCTATCCTGTTTATCTCCGTCTTTTCTCCTTTTTAATTCTGTCAACACTTTTTTATCGCATCTTGAAATGTTACAGCCAAATTTGCGTCTGTTTTAACTCATGGAAATAACCTGCAGTCTTATGTTTTGGCTAGTGTATTGATGCTGTTTAATACGAAAGCTGGTTCTTGAATCTGTTATTGATTGACAGCAACGCTCAATGCATTTGTCTTGAACCCCTGGTCGGAAATTACAATACTTGATCATTGTTTATTTGCTTGTGATTAATGTATCCAACAATCTTACTTGCAGTAACGAATGATTCAGAATAAAGAGTAAGTTGTTTCAATATAATCTGAAGGGACTGCAAGTCTATTCAAGGTTGGTAATGGCAGCGGCGGAGGCAATATGGATGATAAACATACTTTGATTTGTTGTGTCGTTCACATTTGATATTTTAGAATCAACAGTAATACTTGAACTAGTGGAGAATTTGTTTGAGTATAGTTTGCAAAAGATGTCGAAATCTTCAAGAATCAAAGCGAAGTCGTGTTTGTATAACGCTTGGCTGCGCATGATCTACCAAGCTTAGCAACGAGGTCGGCATCAGACGACACGGATGTTGTACATACTATTGATTGAATTGGTGGTCCACCTTAGCATTTCATGGATTCAAGCGTGATGTGTATACGGCAATGTGATAATTGCTCTTCAATCAAAAGATTAACCTTTCACAGTATTACCTCACTTTCAAGACTTAATCTCCTCGCACATAATTCAATCAAACAGACTCTTAAAGAGTTCATCATCAACTCTGCTCAGCAAGAGAATACCGATATGCTAGAGTTGACTGTAGTGATGATGCAGAGCCAACAACACAGTCGTTAAGAGAATGCTGCCAACGTTGACATTTGCTATCCTCCGACTTCTCATGATTGCGGATACACGGTTGAAATTAAATATGTTTGGATTGACGAAGGTTGAAAGTAATACAATAGTGCTTTCTGGAATCTCTGATTAAGTCACACTTTGAATGGCGATGAATCATCTCGTGATGGTTGCGAAGTTGCGAAGTATGATCTGACGATTTTTCATCATGATGGACAGCGGTAACGGATGCTCAAAGTGTGTGAGACCCAGCCCCGAATGAAGATGATTGTTGATGTGCGAGACGTGCTGTACTTTGTAGTGTACAGCTTGAATGCATAGGTAATTTGGAGCTGAATGAAGATGTATCAGACCCGATGCAATGAAGGCGTGATATTGCCTTATCCAAGAATCCATTCAAATATGTGCTGCGCTGGTGCGGATGTTCTGGGTGGTGGTGGGTGGAAAAACAATAGCGGAATAGCGGGAAGAGAGTGGAAGGGGGAGAAAGTAGGCGGGCGGGTGGCTCAAATACCCCAGTAAATACCCTGGCGCTGCGGGTGCGTGACTTGGTGTGGACGGTAAACAAAGGCTGGGCCAATTACAAACGCGCGGGACACGTGCACCATTTAATGAGTTTTCTGTTCGACCCGCGCGTGATTCTACGTTAACCGAGCAGTAAATGGCCATGAATTTGATATGCTTCATCTAAATGGTTTAGAATCGTAAATTAATTTTAAGAATATGATCAATATAAAGTGCTTGAGTTGAAACAGCTGGACCTTTATTGGTAACGATCAATGATAGATCTCTATTCACAAGTCTATATACGTGTAGAACCAGAATCCTCAGTAGAATAGAAAGTAAACTGTAACGCGTCATATCATTAACATTAAAAGTATCTGAATTTAGGTACTGCTATAAACTTCGATGTGAACTACATGCTTGACCGGCAACCCCAGTCGCTGTAACAGGTTAACTCTGCATACTCAGCATGACTGCAACACCCTCAAACTTCTCTCCCACAATCCACAATCAACTAAAAGAAAATACATACATAGATACCAATGTCTCCCTGCAATATTTCGTTAGCTCGCATTAATCGCGAGATCAATCAATCAATCCGTCGATTGATTTCTCGGTGGTCAAGATCGTGCGTGACTTCGTAACCCGCTCGCCAATCATATTCAAATTCAGTCAATCAATTTCCAAATTATCATATTTTACTTAGAGCTTTGTTCCATCGAATTTAATCCAATTCACCAGCCCTGGCAATCTTTCGATACATTCTCAAGTCGTTCAATGTCCTTGCGGATCCAGCGAGGCAAATGTGTTTTGATGTGTTGATAATTTTGAGTCTCTCTCTATGTTTAGCAAGATATGTATTAGTATACAAACTCGCAAAAAAACACTCCACCAAGTATAGATAGTATTTTAAACGTCAGATGATCACTGATTGAGCAACAAATACAAATGCGAATATGAAAAGAAAGAAAAGAAAAGCGAGTTCAGATACCATCGGGTTTGGGTTGAATATCAGTACATTCGCCGCAATCTATAACCCTTACAGACAGAACGGGTTCTGATAAGTTTACAACGTCGCGATAGATTAAGCAGCCAATCTATTCAAGAGCAAATCGATAATCAAGAAGGATAAGACTGAGAGAGTCAAGTTCGAGACGATGGCGACTTCGTCTCCGAGCTATACGCTATTATCATCTACGGAAGATGTATCACTTCCACAATCGGCCTCAAGAGCATCAGCTCATGATTCAGTAGCTGCTGCAACTGGATTAGCAGGCACATCACTTTCGATTGATGAAGATGGTAATAATGATGATCGAGGTAGTATAGCTTCGAGAAATTCAATTCCCGAAGGTTACTCTCCTGTGGACTATTATGCATTTGTTCTTATCGGTCTTGCGATGCTATGGCCGTGGAATGCTTTCCTTAGTGCTGCAGCGTACTTTCAAGAGAGATTTGAGGAGAATCCATTTCTACATGATAACTTTCAGAGCTGTAAGTATTTTATTCATCATTTTAAATGAATCTAGTATTAACTATATATAGCTATGATGACATTGAGTTCAATTACTTCAACAGTTGCCATGTTATGGTTATCAAGTAAACAGCAACATGCGAGTTATACATTTCGTATTTGGTTGGCTTTAATATTCAATATCGTTAACTTTGCATTACTATCAATTGCATCAATTACCGGAGCGCATTGGCCATTGGTTCTTTATTTTATTTATTTACTTATATCAGTTTTCTTTTCAGCATTAGCAACTTCATTAAGTCAAAATGGTACTTTTGCAATTGCTAATTTATTTGCTCCAATGTATACTCAAGGTGTAATGGTCGGTCAAGCTATCGCTGGTGTACTTCCATCAATTGCACAAATTATTTCAGTCGTTTCTGTTGAATCTGCATCGAGATCACCAAGTCCCGGGACTGATGAGGATCCAGATACTGATATTCCAAATCCAACATCTTCGTCTTCATCAACTAGCGCTTTTGTATATTTCCTCACAGCTTCAGCGATTACTTGTGTTGCGTTATTTTTTTTCCTAACTTTCAGAAGACGTCATAAAGCCGCTATTACTCACAGTATGAAAGCATCTCGGTCAGCTTCACCAACAGGTGAATCAGGTATTACAGGAGAAGAAGCAGAACACCAATATATTCCACTTACACGACTTTTCAGTAAATTACGATATGTATCATTTGCCGTATTTTTCTCATTTGCAGTAACAATGTTCTTTCCAACATTTGCATCAAGTACATTATCAGTGAACTATATTGCTGGAGAATCATCACCTAACTCATGGTATCGACCAGTTGTGTTTATTCCATTTGCATATCTTATTTGGAATGTTGGTGATCTTATTGGTCGTTTAATTTGTGGGTATCCATCATTAGTAACACACTCACAAAAACGACTTGCTGCATTTTCATTAGCGCGTGTTTTATTCATTCCACTTTTCTTTACATGTAATATAAATGGATCAGGAGCCACAATTTCAAGTGATACATGGTACATGTTTTTACAGTTAACATTTGGAATTTCAAACGGATATATAGGAAGTTGTGGAATGATGAATGCAGAGAGTTATGTTGATGATAATGAAAAAGAAGCAACTGGTGGATTCATGGGTCTTTCATTAAATGTTGGACTTACAACAGGGTCTTTCTTAAGCTTTTTCCTTGTTGCTTTTATTGATTAATGGTATTGTTGTTTTGTTGTTTAAATCTTATGCATTTGTTTATTTAGTTGATTGGTCATCTATAGAATACATTTTATTACTGTACATCCCATTTATATACTGCATCACATTTACATCCATGCCCATGTCAAGCTCTAAAAACCTCCATATACTGTAAGCAATTCTTAGTCTTAGCTGATACTTTCCTTGGTTTATCAATTCCAGTCTTATTTCCATTAAGATTGACTGTATCACCATAGAACAATTTGCCATTTGTAATATCGCATTTTTTAAGAAATTCAGAAATTATTCCTTTTCCTGCTTCTTCTTCTGTAGTTGTATCTATATCTATACTATCATCATTTGGAATATATTTGAAATTTGCACATTCAATGCCTACAATCAAGAATTTAAAATTGCCAGCTTGAGTAACATTTGCAGTTCTTACTAAAAATTCTCTATCTTGATTATCAACATCATTATTTAAATTAATATTAACAGAAACAGCAGTACCTTCAGCTCTCATTGTTTGTCTTGGCACCCATAAACTTCCAAATTTTGTTGATAACATTGAATCCATTCCTTTATCAAATACTGTAAATATTCTTTGAATTTCTTGATCTGTCGTTGTTGCTACTTGACCAGGCATCACGATATCATCGATTAATACAAATACATCATCTTTAAACTGTGACATATATAATTCCGAACAGAATCTAGGTTTTGTGGAAGAACCACCACCACCACCACTACTAGAACTTTGAGAAGGTCCAATTTGTGGATTTTCTCTGAATAATTTATATTCAAGAGACCATTTTCCAAGCTGTTTTGGAAATAATCTTGTTAATTTGTCGTTTATTGTTGAAATTGTTGCTGCATTTGTGGTTGGATCCTGTAATAGTAAAAGACTACGTTGAAGTTTGTTAGTTCATGATGATTTATGTGATCTGACTGTGAAGTGACTTGAAGTATACTTACGCGCTGGTTGGCATGGTGATGTTACCGTAGATGCATGTGTAGGTGTATTAAAGTAAGGATGAATTAGACCAATAGATATCTGATTCAATTGCCAATCGATCAATAAGTTCGCAGTGAATCTGATTTCCAACAGGAGGTTACAGAGCTGGATCTCAAACTGTTTCCATTGCGGCTGTTCGTGATCTTGGAACTGATTTCTCTCGCTCTGTTTTCTGCAATTCAGATCACGCACGATCGATTATTTACTGCCTCATAATCCTTAATTAAACGATCAGATATACAATTAAGAAAATAGTACAAAAATAATATATTTGAAAATAAGTCACAATGCCAGAACCAACTGATGAATCACTTACAATACAATTACATTCAGAAGATGAAATGGAACCACCAGCTGAATCAAATGATAAATCAAGAGAAGAAGTTTCACAATCAAATCCATTAAAACGATCAGCTCCAGAACCAGATTCAGAGCCAAAGACACCAATTAAAAAGATAATAAAATCTACAGTTCTGAAATTTAATTCAACTGCAAGATTAGATGAACCAAGTCCTTACGTTGATAAAAGAGCTGCTAGAAGTGATCCAGCTCAGGTGTTGGCAGCGAAGAAATTATTGGAAAAATCATCTACTTTATACGTTGGAAACTTGTAAGCTGATTAATTTCATTGTTAGTGTGAATTATGCTGATGTTTTATAGATCATTTTATACCACCGAAGAACAACTTATGGAGCTTTTCTCAAAGTACGTTGACATTTTTCTCAAACATTTACACAGGTGCTAACACATTTAATAGAGCAGGAGCAGTCAAGAAAATCATTATTGGACTTGATAGATTTAACAAGACACCATGTGGATTTTGTTTTGTTGAATATTATACCCATGAAGATGCATTAAATTGTATGAAGTTTGTTAGTCGGACGAAATTAGATGAACGAGTAATTCGAACAGATCTTGATCCAGGATTTAGAGAAGGTAGACAATACGGTCGTGGAAAATCAGGTGGCCAGGTTAGAGATGAGTTTAGAGCCGACTATGATGCTGGAAGAGGCGGATATGGAAGACAAGTAGATTAGGTCAAATTTGATTAGCGAGTATATTGTACATGAATATATATATTTAAATTAAATGATAATTTACAATAATATGAAAAAATTAATGAGGACGAGAAGTCAAATCACCAAGTCTAGTAACCTCACACCTTGCGCCGGCAGTAATATGCAAACAAAACTCCCCCATAGCAGCAGCTTCATATAACGATACAACTATAGTATATTCACCTTGAGGAACTTTAACTTTCCTTGTAGATACACAGCCAATTTCATATTCACCTGTATCAATGAGCACATATTTTGGAATAGATGAAAGTACTCTTTGGCCACCTCCCCAGATTAATTGTGCATGCATCGGCGTTGAACATGTAGCACTTTCAAGAAACATCTGTAATTCAGTATCTTCTGTTACCGTTATTTTATATTGTGGATTATATGCATAACTAGGTGCAAAACTACTTCCACCTGCAGTTAGCTCAGTCCATTGTCCAGTTACTGAAGTTGTAAAAGGAAATTTATCCACTGAACATGAAAGACGAACAGGGTTTGTCGAATATGCAAATAGAGAAAATGAATGAGCTTTTGGCGGTAAATTAATAGTGGGATCGTCCGGTTGAACAATTATAACCGCAGTGTATTTCGTAAAAGCAGGAACCATTACACGAACAAGTGTTTGAGATGAATCAACAAGATTAGCTTGAATCAAACCTGGTTTCCGTACCCATACTCTATTTCCCGAATCATCAAATACTTGTAATGCAATATAAAATTTAGCATCATTATGAGTTTCAAGATGTTTGCATAACACAAGCCATACTTGACAATCTGTTGACGAGGCATTTTTCACGCAAAATTGAGGATTTCGATCTAATTTATTTAATTAGCAGTGATCATAATCAATAGAAGAAGAAAACTTACATAGAAATTTATCCGGCGTTGGTTTGATTTTCCAATTGAAATGAGATTGTTGTCGATATTTAAATAAAGCCGGATTCCAATTCAAATATAAACTATTAAATCGTACACACATTCGAGTATATTCCATCCAGAAAGTACCTTCAGCGACTTCCTGATCATCGTTTGCAACTTGTAATGATTCAGAAGTTAAATCAATTGATGCAACTGATGGTCTTTTACCATGCACACTCCATGGATTTCGAATAAGAACCATTCGTTGTCCAAGTTGATTTATTTTAAGATCCATTACAGCATAATCATGTTCACTGACTAAACCATATAGTCCTTCTTCTTCTAATGATAACTTACCAGTTCCAACAGTTAACAGCAAATCTTTAAACTCCCACGCTTTACTAATTCTATCCCACAAACTTGCAAGATCAACATCATGACTATGTAATAAAACATGTTCAGGAATCCAGGTTGTTAAAGCGAATAAATCACTTGCTGCATTCGATCCAGGAAAATCATATCCTCCCATAACTTTAAGATATGCTTTTTCAATAAGTGCCGGCGAAAACTGCGAGTCTGCAGTGCGTGAAATTGCATGGATTACTCGTGACGATTTGGATGTGGGAAGGAAATCATCAACGATAACTTTTCGATACGTGCCGTTGAAGAAAAGCTTGACTGCATATTTGCCGTTGGAAGATGCGACTTTTGGATACAATATACTTGACACCAGCTGCATACATGAGTTAGCAAATGTATTTAATCCATTGTACAATCATTCACGTACAAGTTTCCGAGTCCGACTTTCCCAATGCGATGCAACACATAGAGAAGCAATCACAGAGCAGTCAGGTAGTACACCTTGACTAATATCAGATGGAAGTCTATTGTTTCCGGGCGGGAACAAGATTGCTCGCTGACCCCAGATTTCGGATGGTCGTTTCCATCCATTGAATAGCGATTGCTGATCTGAAGATAGATTTAATGGGCCGTGAGGATCACTATGACAATATTAATATACGAAATCGCAGCAATGGCTAGACAGTACATACACAAAAGGCTCGTTCTCCGCAGCGACATGCGCGTCAGAAGCCTGCCATGGTGAATATATATGGCCACCAAGTTTTGAACTTTTGAGAAGAACGCTCTTCTCCTTTACTGTGAGTGTCGCGTCAGAAAACATCGGAATCTCGCGTTCTAGACTCGCTGACGCTGCGCGTGGTGTTGGCGATAATGACGGTATTGGTGGTGTTGGTAGGAGTGAGGCTGTGCAGGAACCACGACGAGGACAACTTGACTGACTGTCTGCATCGCTTGCAGAAGTCAGTGACGATACAGACGACTTACTAGAAAGCGGAGCAGTCAATCCAGTTCCTTTAACTGCTTCTGTCCATTTACTAGCTTCAATAAACTCGGTCCGTAGCCGCTTCTTGTCCTCCTTCAACTGCGCATTCTTCGTCGCGTCGATGTACAGCGAACAGGCCTGCAGCCCTGCCGCCAGAGCAGCGTCGACATCGCCTGCGTCGTACAGCGAGTTTGCTCTTGAAAAAGAGTCCTAAAGCATTGACTCTTGTTAGAATTGCGCAAGCCAGACAGACCAAAACACGCACCTTTGCCTGCTGTTCGAATCTACGGAAGGCCATGAGCCGTCGCAGGGGACAGAAAGTCCGAAGAGGATCTTCGCTCCGATGTCAGCAAAACGCGCAATTAACAAGCAGCCACTATCAACTGCGCCGAACAGTGCAGTAGCAGTGTCATTAACGTCAACAAAGCAGTAGCAAAACAGTTCCCCGGCACTTCACAGAACACCAAAAACAGTAAACACCCAATTGAATATCAACAGTAGAAGATTCCGGATCAGTGCCGGATCAGGATTCGCAAATGAGATCTCGGCAGCGCCGCACGCTGACCATCTTTCGCGAAGTCGTCTGATAAATAGTCAGATTCTTCCATATTCGCTCTACGCCGCCTACATGCTGTAATTTAGTTAATGTCTGCAGTGCTGTTTCTGCTCAATTGACCACTGTTCAAACCAACCATCGCACAATAAACACCACCGCAGTCCGCGCAGTCCGCGTGTGCAGTTGCTTGAACCACGCGAAAGTCCGAAGTCCCAAGTCCCAACCAACTCGGCCCGAGCAGGCGCGGGGTAGCACAGCGTGAAACCACCGTATCGGCATCCATAGCTCTGATTCTGGGATATTTGTGCGATAAAGATAAACATTTGCTAGCTTGGCTGAAATACATTCAGACATCTTGTATACGACATATATACATGCCATTGAAGCCATACTCGGCCGCCAGCATACAGACCACCCGCCGGATCCGCCTGCCTCGTGTTCACCAAGTCCGACTCGCCTCCGATCGCGCGTTTTCAGCGCTCGCCGATCTGCGACAATTCTTATCGCACCCATATTTATTTACTTGTTCGATCGAGATAGCATCCTACTCTCTTTCATTTTACACGGGATTTCATAGAAACAGCAAATAAGAATCGCGATGTCCGTATTATCTAAGGAGCCACCTCTTCCACCTTGGGGATACGCAGTTGCCGGTGCTGCCGGCGCAGTTATCGCGAATACTATTGTCTATCCGCTCGACATGTTCGTCACCTTTTTAACTCATTCCGGAACCTAACTAACTAGTGAATAATAGTGCAAAGACAAAGCTACAAGTGCAACAGAAGGCAAAACCAGTTGCTGATCTTGAGAAAGGAGAAAAGACTGCTGATGCCACGGCTGATCAAGATGAGATTTACCTGGATACATTTGATGCGCTCAAGAAGATCTACAAGAAAGGCGGAGTGCCCGGATTGTATACTGGGCTTCCTGGTTCACTCATTGGTACAGCTTCCACAAACTTTGCTTATTTCTAGTACGTATCCAATCTCTTAAGCATTATTAAATGAAGCTCACTAACTCTCAACTAGTTGGTACGGCTTCATTCGATCAGCCTATCAGAAGAAGTTTCCACAAATCTCAACAGCAATGGAACTTACAATTGGAGCAGCAGCAGGTGCATTAGCGCAAATATTAACAATTCCAGTAAGTGTTGTAACAACACGTCAGCAAACTGAAGAATCTCCTGTTGGTTTATTAAAAACTGGCAAAGATGTTATGGCTGAAGACGGAATTACTGGTCTTTGGAGAGGTCTGAAAGCTTCATTGGTTCTGGTGGTTAATCCTGCTATTACATATGGAATGTATCAACGATTTAGAGAAATGATATTTCCAAAGAAATCGAATCTTACTGCATTTGACTCATTCCGTAAGTTCAGTTTCATAACATTCTACCAAGCTCAACTAACAAATCATAAAGTTCTAGGAGCACTTTCGAAAGCCATGGCAACAATTGTAACACAACCATTAATCATAGCCAAAGTTATGTTACAATCAAAACCAAAACGGGGTGGAGTTCGACATAAATCATTTATGAGCGCTTTAATGTATCTTCAAAAGAATGAAGGTACAAAAGGGTTATTTAAAGGTATTGGACCACAATTATCAAAAGGTGTTCTTGTTCAAGGTTTATTATTCATGTTTAGAGATAGTAAGTTCTATATTTTTTTATATAGATGTTGAATCCATACTAATAAGTGTTTAATAGAGGTGGAATTACTTATTTTATTACTGTTCTCGTTAATTCGAGCATCGAAAGCAAGA
Source organism: Myxozyma kluyveri (assembly GCA_030568365.1). Classification (NCBI taxonomy): domain Eukaryota; kingdom Fungi; phylum Ascomycota; class Lipomycetes; order Lipomycetales; family Lipomycetaceae; genus Myxozyma; species Myxozyma kluyveri. The sequence goes on along the minus strand of JAJLTX010000029.1, from coordinate 6,688 downwards.
GCAAAAGCTTTAAAATAGACTTTTCATATAGTCTAGACAGTTACGATTTTGTATTTACATTAAATTTCGGAGTTAATCTATCGGTATATATACAACCATCTCTATCTATGCACATTTATCAACAATCTTAAACAAAACTAAAAGTTAGCTAAAATCTTTAACGTTTCTCAATCTCCCAAACAACAATAGACTTATCAAATCCACCTGTAACGACAACTTCTTTTCCATCAACAGTTCCTGAAAACATTGCTTTAACTTTTCCTTCATGATGTTTAAGTTCTGCAACAACATTTCCTGTTGAAACTTCAATTCCTCGGATAACTCCATCATCTCCATTACACCAAATTCCCTATATGAAATAATACATATTAGTTAATTGTCAATTTTATTGGAAATATAATGTCAACTTACAGTTGCTTGAGGTCTCCAGCAGATACGACCATTTGAATAAGCATCTTGAGGAGCTCTTGTAAGTGAATTTTTCTTAATTGAATCGATACCAGATTCAAGTAACATGAATCTCATATGAGGAACAGAAGAAGTAGCAACAGCTAAATATTTATGATCAATTGGATCAAGTATAACATCCATTGCACAAAATGAAACCCATGAATTACTTTCTGGATTAAGGTTATGACGTGCAATTTCAATAACTCCTGGAGCTAATTTATAGTAGTACAAAAATGTTGAATCACGTCGTGATACAACGAGTCTAGGTGCTGCTCCTTCTGATTCACTTGGATTCTCAACACGTGCAAAACAGAGTGCTTCTGGTGTTGTAGGGAAACTAAGTGTACCAATTTTCTCATATGTAAATTTGGCTTTTGAATCACTTGTTGAAGGAGTGTATGAAAAGTTATATACGAATACTTTCTTGTCATAACCAGCAGTAGAAATAAACTTATGATCATCTGAAACTGTAATACGAACGAGATATTTCGCATGTTCTTTAACAGCAGTGATAATATCACCAGTAGCAAATTCAAAAATAACAAGACGACCATCCATACCACCAGTCATAATTGTATTTTCATCAAGAACATGTACAGTAAGAATTGGAGAAGGATGTAAATGAGTGTAAGATTTCAATAAATCCAATGAATAAAAATCAAAAATTTTTAAAGATCTATCTGCTGATGTTACAATAATACAAGGTCTTGAGGATGTCGTTGTTGAACTTTCTTCATTTGGCATTGATAATGTGGCAACTGTAACGAATAAAATATTCGATTCTGGAGTTTGCTTTGGAACAATTGTCTTGAATTCGGGATATGGTACATTCCATTGATCTTCATTTTCTGGCTCAATTTCAAGCTCAACCATACCTTGTGCAAGATCGTATAGTCTTTTCTGCTCGATAATACTATATTATTAAAATTAATAAGCTATTCTCTCATGTTCATCATGTTCATTATGAAATACATACCTCTCAAGTGTCATTGAATGGTCTGATGGAATCATATCATCTTCAATACCAAGTTCATCTTTAAAAGCTTGAAGTGTCTATGTCAATTCAGTTAGCGTTTATATCCAGCAATGTAAATACTAAACTAAGAAAACAATGCACTTACACTCTTGTAATCATTATCACGAAGGTATCGTGCTACCAAAACATGAATATTATCTCTTGACGGCATTGTGCTTCAAATCCTTCAATATTTCCAAGAGTAACAAAAATTTATATATTACAAACGAGAGCAATACAAGTCAATTGAGACTGCAATTGACAAATATCAAGTTAAAATATTTTTGCAATACTGAAATTCGAATTGCAATATTTTGAAACTTGTGTCAGCTCATGCAGTATGCAGTAACGGAGTTAATTCATTATCGGTGAGTTCCTCGATAACGACTGTATATAGCGATTGGGAATAAATCTGAGTACATATGCCTTAGTTCGGAATATTGAATATGTAAGCATTCAATCAAAAAACAAGTTTCAAAAATTTTTGAAGATTACGTATTTAAGGATGAATACAAATACCTTGATATAAATACGTAAAATACGGTTCATATATTACAGTGCACAATAAGTTTACATAAACACAAAAAAAAACAGCTTTAGATAAACACCTCCCATAAGATAGCAAGGATGAAAGAACGTAACTTATCAAAATCATCAATACAGTAACTTATAATTTTGTTGATCAAAACTAATCAAAGTCCAAATGATGGGCACGTTTCCGTCTTCCTTTTCCTCCTGAAACAGTTAATCTATCACCAAATGAAGCAGCACCTGTTGAGCCGGATAATCTTAATGGATCTTTATCAAGATCATAATCATTATCATCGCCATTATTATTTCCAATTCGTCTATCTAAACTCCTTGCTTCTGCTGATTTACCATTCTTGTTTGATGATGTTCCAAGTCGACTTGCTAAGTCATTCTTAGAATCTCGATCATCTTCTTTACGCTCCCATCTTTCAGCATTATCTGCTCTTGATCTTGGTGGTGGTGTACGTGACCTTGATCTTGATCTTGACCTTGAAAGTGATCTTCTGAGTGGATTTCGTGTATATGATGGAATATAACTATCAGTAACTCTTCTTGAGGAATGTCGAACATTGTCACGACGACTACTTCTCCTATCCCTATCCCTGTCTCTATCTCTATCTTCATCATCATCATCAGGTTTATAGCTATCAACCTTTGGACTTCTTGGAGCTGGTTCAAAATGTCGATCTTCATCACGTAATGTTTTACCACGTCGAAATACATCTGAATTAATTCCTCTTGCTGGACTAATACTTGGACTTGCACTTCGACGTCCTGGTGACGCACTACGGCGTCTACTGCGTGGTCCGCGTCCATCATATCTATCGTCTCGATCTCGTCTTGAATTTCGTAACTCACTTTCTCGCGGATCTCCATTCATTAAATAATATCTACTTTTAAGATATGCATTCCTCTAAATCACCAACATTAACACGTCTCCCATGTAAACTCAAACCAGTACTACATACCTCTTTCTTGTCTGTAAGAAAAGCTGTTCTAACAGTTAATGTATATCGTCCATTCTCTTGATGAACTTTAGCTTGTCGTACTGTATTTATCGCAGGAACACCATCATAAAACTCTGCTTCAGAAGTAAGAGAATCAAGAGCTTTTTTAGCTGTTTCGTCATCTCTATATACCAACACAACTTTTAAAAATCGTAAGCATAACTGCATATTTAAATTTTTAGAAATATACTAAACTAACCTGAAGTATCATTAACCCATTCAATTCTCGGAGATGCGTCAGGGTAATATCCAGTTACGTATTTCTTAACATCATCTGTTGACATTTGATCTACACCTGAAAGTAAAACCGCTTCCGGCCGTAGAAGTGAATCATCATCCATTAAAGACTAAAATCACAACGCTTATTAGCACCCGAGTCCAGTAATTTCACTCAATTAATCATGTAATTTGACGTACCGGAGCATCAGCTGAAGTTTGATCTGTTACTGTTGCTGTAGATGACATTACCGGAACTTCATCATCATCATCCATATTTACATCAACATCAACTAACATTGCACCTTGTTGCATTGTAACTGGAGCATCTTCAGGAACAATTGTACTCTGAGGAGCCCCCGCAGCAGCTATTTCGGACATTGTCGATAATTATATTTTGATTGAACTCACTTTAATGAGATTCAGAATTGCTGAGTGTCACGCTGTCTATCCAAAATAAATCTATACACAGTCGTACGGACAATATCTTTAATTTTCACGACGCAAATAGCAATAAAAATAAATGGATTAAAACAACTGCGGAAAGAAAATATATTCTTTAAATTGTAACTACAGTAATGCACTGCTGGGTCCACACAGGATGAATTCAAGAAAGCAAGCTCCAATTTCCCAGGGCAGGGGCTCTAGAGTTTTCGAGCCGCATGTTCTTCAAGAAATTTGATCTCGCGACTTGCCTCATTAACTATTAGTTAAACATTTCTTTTTATCATTCAGAAAATTTGTTTATTTCAATTTTAAGTGTTTTGAAAAAGTTAAATATGGCTTCTAATATCTCTTCTGAGCTTACAATTGCCGTTGAAGCTCTTGAAGGTCAAATAGAAGATTTACATACCAGTTTATCTTCATTATTGAATGGTCACCCTGATTTAACAAGTCTTTTGGCATCACTTCAACCTATGGATCGAGCTAAAACATGTACAACTATTTTATATGCGTTAAATTCATTAGTATTCTGTATGTATTTTCACATTATACAGCTTTTATTAAGTATATGAAACTAATAGACTGTTGAATAGCTACGCTTAGAACTAGCGAAATTCCAATTGCTGAACATGGAGTTATGACGGATATTAAACGGATACAGTCATATATGCAGAAAATTAAGAATACAGAGGAATTATTGAAAGGACGTACGTATTTAATATTATCTTTTTACTTTTCATTGGTTTAGAAATGGTCCAATGGTTACTTATTGAATTTTTTTTTTACTTCTTAGGCGGAATGTTACTTGATCGTACAGCAGCAGCACGATTTGTTAAACATGGATTATCAGGAAATGAAGCATTAGATGCAGAAAGAGATGAATTAAGTAAGAAAAGAAGTCATTCTAGATTTGAAGAAGATGGAACATCTGAAGCAATGTCAAGAGAACAATCAAATTCATCTTCAACAGCTCAGCAACAGCCTTCTAAGAAATCAAAGAAGAGCAAGAAAAAAAATAAAAACAAAAATAAGAATGGAGGGAGTGATGGAAATGAAGGAAATGTACAGAATGAAAATGGTAAGCAAAATAAATCAGTCCAAGAAATTAATCAGAAGCAATCAACTCAATCAAAGCAGGAAAATAATCAACAACCAACTTCTATGTTGTTACAGAATCCAGCAATGCAACACTTGCAAAAAGAACCTCCTACAGGTCCGAAGCAGAAATTGCCTCCAACACAACCGAAAAACATGCCTCCAACACAACCTAAAGGTATGATACCGACAGAACCGAAAAGTATGCCACCTTCTCAGGCACCTATGCAGCCAAAATCCATGATCCCAGCTCGACCAAGACACATGTCGCTAGCTGCTCAATCAAAATTACTCGAATATAATCAAACAAATCAGATGATCCAATTATTTCAAAAACAGCTTGAAGTGCAACAAGCGCAACAATTACATCAAGCACAACAAGCTCAACCATATCAACTAGTTCAACAAATGCAATATGGTCAAATGAATCAAATGCCACAACCTGCTCAGCAACAACAGTGGAAGAGAAATCAACAAGGTCCAAATACAAAGACGCGTGATTTTTCTGCTCCTTCACAATATGTTGTTTATGAACACTCGCCAAAGTAATTTGAAATATATTACATATTTAATTAAAAAGTATCGTTGAGTTTTGAAAATTCATATATTTTGCATTTGCTTATTTATACAGAGGCAGGTTCTGTACTGGCGTTTACTGGCATTTAATAACATTTATTTATTGCTATCAATTAGCTAATAGTTTTGACTTCATTGTACTGTAAATACGTCTAATAAAAGTTCACACGCACTACAAAAATTAAATAATAATGAGTAACGAAAAAGGTTTATTTAACTACACCGATTGAGCGGGGAAAATTACTGACCGTATCAGAAATCAACTTGGAATAATGAGGAATTAAAATACGTGCAAATAAAACTAGCCACTTTTGTGCCGTTTTCATACGGCCAATTATATCCATCCATATTTGCTGAAACAACAGCGCGGGCACGATAATCAGAAACTCGAACGACTTTGAAAAATAAAGCAAGAACATACCTTTCGTTTTTACTTCCACGTTTCCAAGTAACCATTTGGGGGCGGGCCTTTAGCCAGGCTTGACGAGGGCGAGGGCGAGTCAATGTTAGGAAGTAAGGCCTTTATAATAGATGTAATTGCAGGGATAATACTACGAATGATTGTATTTGAATAGATAATGATGCTTGAGTATGTATATTGCTGTATATCTGATATATGTTCTATATCAGTTCAGATGTCTTATCTAAGTTGCTTAACAAGTTAAGTATGGTAAGCTGCGTAGCGCTGAATATCCTAATCAGGGTTAGGACATTGCTTACATTTATGGAGGTTGTACCAATATAGATTGGAACTCCATTCTAACACTTTGATTCCCGCCACTTGAGCGCTAACCACTCGAATTCCTATCATAAAAATCATTACTAGCGGAGCTATGGTGCTACTGTCGCTAAATGGCATCGGTTTAACTGACACAAAAAAACCATAACTCGATTAGTTGTAAACTGTAACAATTCTCAGATTGAGCTATGTGGCAGATGTGATGTATAATTACATATACTGTATTGTTGTATCATTCTTTATATATATTTATAAAGCTAGCTGCATTTTTGTTGAAATATATGCTCATTGAGTTAAAATAATACAAAAGTAACAGGGTATCGATGGCTCATATGGTGAAGTGTGATTATTCGAGTGGGCATGTCATAAGTAACGTGGCACTTTGACGGTGTGATACCCAAACACATGTCGGAACAAGTTAGATATATAGGTATCGATGACTCATATGATGAAATGTGATTGTTCGAATCATGATGTCATAATTAACGTGGCACTTTGACGGTGTGATACCCAAATACATGGCGGACAAGTTAGAAATATAAGGAGTTTCAAGATCCGTGTATTTACCAAGTGAGAATGATGTATTACATGCAAGAATCAAAACAACAGGTATTT
>JAJLTX010000028.1:0-149819 GCA_030568365.1 Myxozyma kluyveri | reverse complement strand
TCTATCTATCTATCTATCTATCTATCTATCTATCTATCTATCTATCTATCTATCTTTCGGCTGTGGAGGGATACGTATACGTATAGAGCAGAGTGAATTGAAAATGCAAATGTCGCGTGCACTCACTTGTTATTTTATACTACAGTATTTAATTGTAGAGTTTGTATAAAGTGTACGTTGATTAATAACTGTGGTAGAAGTGATCGCACAATCGTCGATGTTAGTGATTTGTCGCGAAGGGTACTGCAGAATTGACTCTGGTACTGTATACAGTATGGTACTATAATGCACGTCGCACTCGTACAGCTAATACGCGTTGATTCTTAAATCTTTTGTAGACGCAGACACGCGTCTGATATGAAATTTGTTAACGCCACCGGCGCGGCAAGTCCATCGCTACTTCGCTACTGTAATAACAACACCGCCTGAGAACTGCATTCCAAAATAAACCTACGAATTTGAGTGTATATAATAGCATCACATGTCGTAGTTTATTAGCTACTGTGGCAATTCATGAGCTACGTACATAACCAAAACAATAAAACGCCTAACTATGTAAGATAAAAAAAACAAAGGGTATTTGAAAGCAGCAACATGAGTTGTGCCCATAGCCGTGTAGACCTTAATATATATATGCCGGTATAACCTCGTTCATCACGCAATTCGTCCATGCACTGTTATTATACTGTGGTATCAGATTTTTTTGACACAAAACATTATTGCTGCTGTCTAGTGATATACCGTACGCAAAGAACTATCTCATTTTGATATGGCTATGCTTTTCCACATAGCTGCATAGGACGAGAAGCCAGCACAAGCTAACGCAATCCAAAGTGCTGCAGATATTACCCGTCTGCTTACAGGCACGTCACATTTCCGAATTGAGTTAACACGACCACATCCATTGCCTGCATCATCAAAACTATATTCTGAACTAAAAAAAGAAACAGTGGTTGCAATCTATCGCACAAAACTGGGTCTCTTGTTGGAATCAGTATTGTAAAATGAAGCGCGAGAGATCCTCCGATGGTAAGGACACTGAACACGGTGAGAGCAGCGACAGTGGTCATACTTGCTGGTTCAACTTTTTCAGAAGCAACAGCTTTGCGCCACAATAGCGTTGTGAGTGCTCTAAGTGGTGGCAAAATATCGGCCATTTTCTGGAAAATATTCTGATTTGCGTGATCCTCCAGTGTTCCGACTAGCTGTGGAGTTTCAGCATTTGATGCGGATTTGTACTCCTCGCTGGTGGAATCAGCAGTCGCCAAAGTCGAAAGAGAGTCGAAATATTCCTCAGTTTGATCCAGATCTTCGTCTTCACTTTCATCTGATTCGTTGATTATACTGATGATCTTTTTTAATTTCAGCTCTTTCATCTGAGCTCTGATCAACTTCCTTTCATTTCGAAGCAAACTTCCTTCCAGCTGTTTATTTTTATCTTGCAAGACATTGTTTCTGTCTTGCAAGACCTTGTTTTCATCTTGCAAGACCTTGTTTTCATCTTGCAAGACCTTGTTTCTATCTTTCAATGACCTTCTTTCTGTATCAATGTTACGCTTATCCTTCTCTGTTGTGCAATGTACGCGAGAAGTGTCCCTGAATGGATGTTTACCAAGACTCGACCGATGAGCAGATGCAGTAGGCGCCATGCTTAAGAAATGATAGAAAGTGTAAACTTTGTGGCTTTTACTCAGTGGAGCTGGATTGAGCTTGTGGAGGATGAGGAGAGGAAATGTTGGATCTACTGGAAAGCTCTCCGAGTTTTAGTGCACAGCTTTTGTTTTGGGCTTCACTGCATCAGCAATCTAACGCTCCTTGTTCACGCCCCAAAGCCCCACACAATTCTAAATCAGACCGATCAACTCTGAACTGGATTAAATTACAGTCGTTAGTCTCAATAGTAAAATGAATGTCATCGCCATCGCCGCTGCAATTCAGCAGTCTCATTCACTGACTAAACTGGCAAGATCATCCTTCGTTACAAGGCATCGACAAAACATCTAAATGAAAAAAAAAAAATTGAAATAAGCACGTTTCGGTCTTCAAATTTGTACGTAATTAAATTTCAAGTTGAACATTTACAGAACTAGTGATGTATCGTATTACCATTTACATTTTCAAAGTAAACTCGTCGTGAAAAGAATAGCGAATGTTCACTGCTTTCTTCACACATGCTTATATATCTAACATCTAGTATATTCTCGTTAAAAAATAAATTATATTAATTCATTTATATTCAAATTATACAGACGGACGCTGTACTCTACGCGACATGAAGAGGTTTGTTAGAAAGTAAAACGTTTTCAATAGATGCAAATATAGGGCAAGCTCTACGAATGATTGTATGTTCTATATTTCTTATATTCTGTGTCTCTTAGATCAGAAAAAAGTTACAGTTGTAAATTATAACGTAGTAGATATCAAAAGATATAGATAGATAACTAACGAACTGATCCTGCTCATACGTATTGGAGATAAAGTTTTTACTTTCTCTCACCGAGCTAGGCCTGCAAACACATTTATTGGAGAAGTTTTCTTTTTTAAAAAATGAACTATTCACTGTTCGCCAGCTGTAAATCTCCAGTCAGCTCTCTTATATTTCGAAAAGTAACGACCACAATAGTCCAAAAATAGCAATTTATAATGAAGAAAGAAACCAATGCTGGTATATGATCAGATAAAGAATTGCCAGCAGTGCTATCATCATGCAATTTGGTTAAGATCGCGTTTTCTAAACTACTATTGATCTCTAAAGTAAATCTGTCAATAGTTGACTTAATACTGTGTTTAAATAGAAGTTTCATACTTTTTTGCATTACTCTAACGTCTTTACGCGTGGGCCTGTATGCTGCCAGATCAACAGCGTCAATGTCGTCAACTGATAAATTATCAATACTGTCAATTGATAAATCATCAATACTGTCAATTGATAAATCGTCAACTTCGTCAATTGATAAATCGTCAACGTCGTCAATTGATAAAGTTGCGCTATCCCAGTCAATATCATCAAGGTCTCCCGAGTAGGGAGAGCTTAAATAGTCGGACAACGTGTTTCTAAATTCTGTACCATCCATGGCTTTTAGCTGTAGTACCAAAACTATACTGGAAGGTTAAGATGGAGAAAAAAATATCTGCGAGCTTTCATATATAGTTAGCTGTATTGCCACATGGTTGTGCTTCACGAAGTTTGGTTCGCTCCGTATGGCATATACTGCATCACTGCAATTAACATGACGGTGGATGCTTAAAGCGGAAGCCACACTTCGATGATTCCACAGAGAGTCGTCAGTTCAAGCTTTTGTTCCAGCTTATACCACTAATCTAGATTGGAGTTCCAATCATTTTTTTAAATCTTAAAAGTGCATTAGGTGAAGCGGAAGCGCTAGCTATGTACATACCGTTGATATACAAAACATGAAAAAATCAGAGTACAAGAGCCGCGTGCTTACTAGCAGCATCCATGAGATACGACTCTGCCCAGCTGCCCAGCGCACTCCGCTTCGCTCCGTATAGGGAAAAAAATTGGTGCGGTGTTTAGAGTTGTGAAATATAAAGTACTGTACCTAATAAAGTGTTATTCTTAATTTGTATTCAAGGATCAGTCAGTAAGGATTGTCTTACCATTCAAATCGAATAACAAGACATAATGTTTGGATGTAGGAATCTGCAAGTTCTTGAATTTGTGTCTCTTCAAGAACGAGCTTGCGCGTTCGATGGATGGAGGCCCGGCATATTGACAGTTGCTTTCTCATAGCTATCTACCCAGCGAGTATACAAATTCATAAAGCAGTATTGTGTAAACAAATAGTTCCCGCGAAGCTGTTCTAGAGGGAGCGTGATTTTATACCCATTTTTCATCACTTGAAAGCCCTATCAAATTCCCATCTACCGACATAAACACTAAAACATGCACTGCCACCTAGGCTAAAACTGGTCGAGGACTTCAGCCCAAAAACGCCAGATTCAGTTTTGTATTGATTCTACTTAGTTTTAATAATTAGAATTGAAAAATGAGGCGTAGTAGAGAATTCATAAGTAGTCCTTTGACGGGTACTGGCGCTTTAAGGAAGCAAACGGCTCATAACCTATTAGCGCAGTGAAGTAAAACCGACGAGTGACAACAAATTTGAATATGCTATAAAATTGTCATGCTACAAAGTGCAAAAAATTCTCTCGGAAAGTAGAATTTGATACTGCCTCATTCGCGAATCGTGAGTGTGCGACTGAAGCGTGTATTCATCAATCCCCTCTGATCTTGTGTGCGCACGAACGATAGTTCATTCCCTAATCTCTTTAGCAAACACTTAAGAAAGCCGTGATAAGTTTATTGACGCAAGTCACCAAATTAATTATATCATTAGATGCAATAGAAAACAGTGACGTGTGCAGATCATTAAAACCGAGAGCGCGCAGCTCCGCAATTGATCAGTATTCGAGTTCAAACTCTTGGAAACTCAATAATCTTGTAAAATATATTGATTACTCATGATAATTTGCAATTTGGCAAGAGTTGCTGTGAGGGTTTGTCTCTTTTGATAGACCACCTTGTCACAGTCTTCTTTGCCATTCCGTCGATTCCGATAATCTCGTCATACTATATCAAATTAACCGGCGAGTCTGTAATCAATTTATTTTGAAAGTCTGCAATCCTGAAGCGCAAACCAACAATCAAATTTTCGGTCTCTTTCTAAAACCAGCCGTTCAATTATTTCCACCAGTTGTTATTGGAAATGAAATGATAATGAATGATAAGGCGTCAGATTTCGGAGTGGTCGAGTGGAAGTGATCGGGAGAATTAAGCTCAAGTCCCAAAACTTTATTTAATGAGCTTTCAAAAATTTTCTTTGCTCCCAACGAATGCGGCGCGTCTGAAGGCATCTCGAGTTGATGACTCGTCGATGAGCGTCTTTGATAGGGCTGTTGTTGGAAATTTACTGTAGAATAAAGATGGCAAGTTATTTGAATAGCAGTATGGCGAATGTTAGTATTGACGGCGATGTTCCTGCATGCAAGACAGTTCTCGCTGCATCAGTAGCAAAGCGATACACTACAGAAATCCAAGCAGGAATTAAGGAACTTGGAAGGTCACCACGATTAGTTGGATTTCTTGCAAATAAAGATCCTGCAGCTCGAATGTATGCAGAATGGACTGGGAAAACATTTAGAGAAACTGGATTTGAATTTGATTTAAGAGAGGTTGAAAAGGAAGAGTTGGAAGATTATATTTTTCAAGCAAACGAAGATGATTCAGTTGATGGAATTATGATTTACTTTCCAGTGTTTGGAAATCGTCAGGATCAATATTTGCAGCAAGTCGTGTATGTAAAAATTCTCTGATATCGATTAAGCTCTAAACTAATTATAATATATAGATCAAAAGATAAAGACGTGGAAGGCCTGAGTCATCTCTACATTCAAAATCTATATCACAACGTTAGATACTTGGATTCGAACAAAACCATGAAGAGCGTGTTACCATGTACACCATTAGCACTTGTGAAAATTTTAGAACATCTGGGAGTATACAATATGATTCTTCCTTACGGCAATAGACTATATGGTAAAACAGTTACAATTGTCAATAGAAGTGAAATTGTTGGAAGACCGTTAGCAGCATTGTTAGCAAATGATGGAGCGATTGTATATTCATTTGATCTTGATAGTGTTCAAAAATTTGCAAGAGGAGATGGTATTAAATTAAGAAGTCATAGAGTTGTTGATGTTGAAATTTCACTGGAAGAAGCAACTAAAGTCTCTGATGTCGTTATTACTGGTGTTCCAAGTGAATCATATAAATTTCCTTCAGATTATCTTAAAGATGGTGCTGTTTGCGTTAACTTTTCAACCGCAAAGAACTTTGATGTTTCAGTAAAAAATAAAGCCTCGCTTTATATGCCGTCGATTGGAAAAGTTACAATTACAATGCTGATGCGGAATTTATTACGGCTAATTGATAACCGCGCAGCCGCTTAATTCATATATAGAAAAGAAATGTACATATATATTAACTAATACCAATGCTAAATAAACGCCAAAAACATAGTACTTTTAACCGCTCAGTCTAATTACGTTTTCTCTTACGTGGTGCTTCTTCCTCATCCGATACAATGATATCCTCAAACTCTTGCATAGGTTCCTCGTCATCTTCACCGCGACGTTTCTTTAAACCCTTCATCTTTCTAGTTTGAATTTGTCGAATATTCTGGTTACCAACATGAATGGTAGCAATCTTATCACCAATAGAGTCGGTTTCAATATTCTTCTTAGTCTTAGGTTGAAGTTCCTTAGGAATACGCATTGCAAGTTTCATACGATCAGGATCAGCTTCTCTAACACGGCCAAGAGCAAAATCAAGTCTAGGTCCAATTTCTTCTAATTCAACTCTTGGTACTTTATTTGAACCATCTGCTGTTTGTGTCTTGCTGCGATATGTACGTAATTTATAAACTCTAAAGTGAATTTGTGGAATTTGCCCAATTGCAAGTGGATCATACACACTAATATTACCATCACCAGCAGCTGATACAGTGATAATATGTTGTAAACCAGCAAGATCTAGCATATCAATTTGATCTCCGCGGAAGAAATCTAATAACATAGATTTAACCAATTGAAAATGAGGATGCGAATCGAATATAGGTCCAATGAATGAAAACATTGGTTTCATACCAACATTAACAGACGCTTTCTTCTGAAACTCTGAAATTGCAGCGTATGCTTGAATTTTAAATTCAAACATGTCAAGAAGTTGATAATCAAATGTTCGCATAAAGGTGATTGTATTAGGACGCTTCTTCGAATGAGATCCAAACATCATTAATGAAGCATCATTTTTTTGTGAAAAAAATTCAAGTGATGCTGCATCTTCAAATGGATGAACCTCATTCTTCTTTTGAAACTTTTTAATATCGGGTTGCTTGTATGCGGCCTATACCAAATATATTAGTCACCGCTGTTTCACTTTAAAGATAAATAAAACATACCAGGTCTGCCATAGCATTTTGTACAAGTAAACTGCATGTTGACCCACGGACAGTTAATGCTTTCTTTGTGTTCTCGATCAGCTTTGGTGTACGTTGATCCTGCGCACGCTTTGATCGCGCATTTCTTGGTTTCCTATGGATTCTATATTAGTTTCTAATACCTCCTTATTAATGCAAATAATAACATACGCTGTTCTCATCATCTTGAAAGTTGTTTCTGTAAATGATGTAGATACCGATTGTATCTTTACAATAGTAAGTTTAAAGCGGTGAACTTGAGCGACCGAAATTTTTTTTTGCTTGGGAGTTTTGAGAGTACAAATCTCTTACTCTGAAATGTAAGCATAGCGGTTTTCAAGGTTCAGCTTACTTAAACAATGATCGAACAGAACCTCAATTCATGGTTAACAAACGAAAAATATAATTTTGACAAATTTAATTGTTGCAACACAGTTATAATGACAATTTATTTTGCGGTATATTGATTCCTGTGACGGCATTCCGCAGAGACATGGAAAGCGAGCCAGTCTGTCAACTGCTTATCAAGTTATCGCTCAGCGCGCCGCACTTTCAGAGACAGCTGTTCGCGTTAATATTGTAGTTCTCGACCTCGACTTCCTCGATTGTCCTTCTCTCTACTTCAATTGAATCAATTGCACTCAATTATCACTTCGAAAATGGCTGTTGAGGACACTTTATTTACTCCAATTAAGATTGGTGCTGTGACACTTGGTCACCGTATCGCTTTTCCTCCAGTTACTCGGTACCGAAACGACGACGATGGAACCCCGAACGCTGAGCTTGCAGTACCTTACTACTCCGAACGTGCAGTAGTACCAGGAACATTACTTATTGCCGAAGCTACTGATGTGAGTTGGCTTGGTGGTGGATATGCCAACACACCGGGAATTTACTCTGAATCTCAAATTGCCGGCTGGAAGAAGGTTACCGATGCAGTTCATGCTAAAGGAAGTTTTATCTTTTGTCAAGTTTGGAATTTAGGAAGAGTCAATCCAGGATACAAGCAGAATGATGTATTTAGTGCGAGTGATGTTCAAATGCCTGATCGTCCTAAACCACGTCCGTTAGCCGTTGAAGAGATTAAGACAATGGTTGCGGACTACGGCATTGCAGCTAAGAATGCAATTGCAGCTGGATTTGATGGAATTGAAATTCACGGTGCTCATGGATATCTTGTTGATCAATTCCTCGAAGATGTTACTAATCTTCGTGATGATGAATATGGTGGTTCAATTGAAAATCGTGCGAAATTTTGCTTAGAAGTTGTTAAAGCTTGTGTTGATGCAGTTGGACCTGAACATGTTGCTATTAGACTTTCACCGTTCTCCAAAGTTCAAGCAATGCGAATGTCAAATCCTTATCCACAATTTGAATATGTTGTTTCTCAGCTCCAAGAAAAGTTTCCTGATTTAGCATATGTTCATATGGTTGAACCCCGTGTCGCAGGCAATAACGATCAAGAACCTGGTGAAGGAGATACAACTGAACCATTCCGTATATTATGGAAAGGTGTTTGGATTTCAGCTGGTGGATATACTGCAGAAACTGCAAGAGAATATGCAGCTACTCACGAGAATACAATTGTTGCTGTTGGAAGATATTTCTTATCAAATCCTGATCTTGTCGCAAGATTCAAAGAAAATATTCCATTGGTTCCATATGATCGTTCAACTTTCTACATTAATAAAGCCAAAGAAGGTTATCTTGGCTACACGTATGCTGAGGAGCTTAAAGGAAAATATTACTAGATCTTGATTACAAATTTTGAATAATGTATAGTTAGCCTTAGAAATAAATGACGCCGTCATGAATTTATTTACAAGTATATCATCTAATGTACAATCATAAACCTTACTTTGAAAGTCCAAGTGCAACTTCACATCTTAATCTCGCCTTTTCCAACATTTCCTTTTCATTAGCCATTATAATCAATGCCAATCTCTTTTGTCGTTCAATTGAAGTTTCATCATCTGTTATTAAATAATCATATTCTGAAGATTTAATTCCTCCATCTTTGTAAGAGTCCCAATGTCTTTGTATTAGTAACATTAATGTAGCAATCATTCCTTTTATAAATATTCCTTCAAATTTCAATGGAATTGATTTGGGTGATGTATTGAAAATAGTGAGACTCTGCTCGAGAAGTGTATCAAGACCTTTAGGTGTAGCTCCATTTGCGCTACATATTTCAGCTAGTTTGAGCCACAAGTTGATGTTAGGTCGGCCTTCGACATCGACTTTGAATTCATTATCTTCTTCTTCTGAGCCTGCTTCTGAATCATCATCGTCACCGCTTTCCGTATCAGATGTTTCCATGTCATCGTCGTCTTCATCTTCCCATTCATCTTCGCCGTCTTCTTCATCACCCACGTCCTCTTCACCGTCTTCCTCGTCTTCCTCCTCTTCCATTCCCACAAACTCCATTCCTCGCTCTCTGAATACTCCTCGCAGCTCTCTTTCCAGCGACAGGTAGTCATGTTTATTTCCTCTAATAGCGAATCCATATTTAACCAATAAATGAGCAGATGAATGCCGTCCATATGAATTATATAATTCACGTCCATCACTTTCTTGTCCAGTAAACATTGATTTTTGTCCTGATGGTTGCCATACAATTCTCTTGTGAACCACAATGTCACATGTATTGTCACTATCATATTCCTCACTTGATTTTACTGTGCTATCATCCTCACTTTCTTCATTCGATTCAGCTGTATCAACTAATAACGGAACATCATCTTCATCCACTTCGTCCTCATCATCATGATCATCTTTTTCCAATAAATCTTCAGGCACATGTTCACAAACACTTGCCACTCCACAGCTTTCACAAACTTCAAACTGACTTTCGAATCGAACATCTTCATCATCAAGATGATTAAATAAATCCGCAACTGGACATAATCCTAGTCCATGAAACGAATCAACTTCAAAACATCTTGCTGCAACCACTGATGCTGCGTTCATAAATGCCTGTTTTCCCCATTGTTTATAATCAAGTTGTTTGACACCAAGTATTCCACAGATCAAATCACTCTGCGATGCAATGAATGTTTCTGCGACGAGAGTATACATGTCCTCCAAATCAGCTTGGGCTGCTCTTAAGACATCAAGTGCTGCACTACCCGCAATCCAGCTTTTTTGTTCATCACTCCAAAACTGTAAGCAATACTCCTCTCTAGCAATTTCACCATTTGTAGTAGTGCAACTTCCGGTTCCGGCATCAATGATATCTAAGTACGCGTTCCAAGGTGATCTCTCCCCTAATGCTCTTTCAATCATATACGCCAACACTAATGCAACAGTAGTTCCATGTAGTTCCGACTGAATTAAATTGCAAATACTACTACTACTTGAACTTAAAATTGCTGATTTTGGAATCTGAACAAGAACGTCATCAGGATGTAAGATCACTTTGCTGGTGGATCGTTTAAGTGCTCGAGATGTGAGAAGAACATGATATCCTTGCTTTCGTGAATATGCGATGCGCAACCGCGGCGAAAGTGTGACTTTACTGGTCTCCAGAAAGGCTTCAAACGGCGGTAAAAGATCCATTTTTTCTTGCTCTGGACAAAAAATGCAGGCAAAGACGGGAGCTACAAACTTACAATAATAAAGAAAAGAAATACAATATCAATAAGCTTCGGAATTAAACTCAGATGGGCGAAGAAAAAAAAATCATGAGCCGCACAATTCTGCGATAGTGGTTGAAATCGCATTAGAAATCCTCGTCTCTCATTCCTCGGTTTTGCCTCCCCAGACGACCACTTTCCACACCATGAGCAAGCACCAGATTGACCGGTATTTGGTGTCCGTGACGGACGATGCAGCTGCAAGTGCAACTGCATCTGCGGCTGCGGCACAGGATATTGCTGACGACATCAATGGAGGAAAGACACGGCTTATTGATTTCGTGCAAAATTTGGGAGAGTACTTGGTCGACTCGGATGTGACGATTCGCGCAAGATCACTAGCTTGTGTCGCTGCTGTTTTGGGAAAGATTGAAGTCAAGTTGTTTAATTCACGACAAGTGGCTATGCTTGTTGCATTTTTGTGTGAAAGATTGGAAGATGAGGCATGTACTCATGAAGCTGTGACTGGTTTATTGGCATTGTGTGGAATGAGTCAGTTCACTGCTTCGTGCGCACAAGACGCAGCAGCTGCGATATTCGGCAAGATAGATATGAAGAAACACGCGCAAAATGTACGATATACTGTTTATCAAGTTTCAGAGCAACTTATTACCAAGCATGCAAAGGGGCTGAACTCAAAGAACCACGATGTTGTTGATGGATTTGTGAAGATTGCGTCTGGAGAGAAGGATCCACGGAACTTAATGATTGTTTTCTCTTTATTGAAGATCCTTGCTGAAGATTTTGATATAACTGAGCGTAAAGAGCAAATGTTTGACGCAAGTTTCTGCTACTTCCCAATTTCATTCAAGCCACCAGCAGATGATCCTTACAAAATTACAGCAGATGACTTAAAAATTAAATTACGTGCTTGTATTGCATCTTCTGCATTATATGCCGAATACTCAATTTCAAGTTTGATTGAGAAAATGTCTTCAAGTTCATTATCTGCTAAACGAGATGTCATACTTACCATGACTGCTTGTGTCGATAGCTATGGACCTGTAACAATAGGAGAATATTGGCAAACAATTTATGACTCTGTCAAGTTTGAAATTCTGCACGATGGTGAAGACGATGTACCTGAGTTAGCATGTACTTTACTCAAGCATCTTGCTACAGTACTATCATTTGGGCAAATTTCATTACTCAAAGATTCACCACTTGACAAACTTTTAGAAGCGACACTTTCAGACTGTAATCAGCACATTACAAATCTTGATTCACGACAAGCGACATCTGCAGCACGTATTTTATCAGCAGTTGCAAGTGCTTCGTATGTTTCATTTGATGCAGTTGCAGATAGTGCCCTTAGTATTGTTCTTAAAGTAGTTGATATTTCATCAACACCAACAATTCCTCAACAAAAAATTGCCTTGGAAATGTTACTATTATTTGTTGATGCTGCTGGTGTATTATATGGTGTTTCAAGTACAAGGACAAATGGTTTACTTCCATATAAGGAAGAACTATTTGAAGCATTTAGTAGATCGTTTTCAAGTGTTTCAAAAGATGAAGTTTCATTTAGATTACTGGCAATGCAAGGCTTACTCAAAATGTCATTACTTAATGGATTCCTTGATACTAATGAGATTGGTCTCATTGTTCAATATTTTGATGACGCTGTTTTACTTGAATCGCATGACGCGATCTGGTACGTTTCACCTTTCTTTTCTTTATTTAATCAAAATCTAATAATATTAGTGTCTCCGCATTGTCATCTCTCAAAGAAATCGGAAAATTGAAACCGGATCTTATCCTCAACATTTCATTCCCGGCATTCTTGGCACATTTACCAGACCCATCAATGCCATCGTCAACAATTCCAGGAAGCAAGCATTATCGAAGTATATTATCTGCACTTGCAGATTTATGTATTAATAAAGGAGTTTTTGAAGCCTTTACTGTTAGATTGTTAAGTCGAATGCCATCATTCACAATTCAAGATGATGAAATTGAAGATAAAAATGAACAATTAGAAAAATCAAGATATGCTCAATCTATTTTGGCTGCGATTCTGTTGGTGTTACAGAAGCATGCTGGTGCAGAAGATTGGGATTTTCTATTGTTTTTCAAACAATTGATTCCTGAGATCATGACTTTGAATATCAAATATTCATTACCTGTTAAAACTGAGAATAGTGATTTAATTGCTCCAATAGTTTCAATCTCTGCAAGGACTATCAATTTATTGGTTATGAATGTTGATGCTGACGCACAATCTGACTTTGTTCCAGAATTATTCAACCTTTTCGTCTCTTCTGAGCTATCAATATTAATCACATCAACTGAGCAACGTGCATCTATCGCAGAAACGTTCCATCCTCTTTCTTCATCAGAAAGTACAGGATTACTTCCATTATTCACTGCAGCAGTTGCAGGTTTACGTCGTGAAACTAAATTACCTGTTGACTCTCAAGAATTTATCTCAAAATTACTTGAACAATTACAAAATACAACACGATTATCAGATCGCCTTGCAATTCTGCGTTTAGTTGGTCTTATTACTAATAAATGGTTTACTTCATCTGATGATTCAACATTTTTTACAACTATTCTTGGTAACCTTTTAAAAATTGTTTCAGATTCTACTTCGCCAATTTCAAAAAAAGTTGATTCATTGGAACAATTAGCTTGGTTCACTAAGCCATATATTATGAAATCTAATAGATCATCATTTGAATTTGTTGAATTAATAATAAATAACTTAGGTTCAACTGATTTAACTATTGGAAAATGTGCAAGTAAAGCATGTGGAATAATGGTATCTGATGATGAAATTCTGGATAAGAGTAATTACGTGATAGTTAGAATGCTATCGAAGCAGCAATTCTTTAGTTTTACAGTTGAAAGAATTGTTCGTGGATTTAATGCTACAGTTGATGCTCAGCCAAAGCGAAATTATCTAGCCGCTTTAGCAACTGTTCTTCAATATATGCCAGGAAAAGTTGTATTCCCACAACTTGCTACATTTTTACCATTATTGATGCAAAGTTTGGCAGTTGATGATCCTCAAGTTAAATTGGCAGCCATTGAAACTATTTCAGCAACAATGGCAGATGCAACTGAATTAATGAAATCTCATCTTGATACAATTGTACCAAGATTACTTGATGCAACTGCTGCACCTGTTAAGAAAGAAAAATCAAAAGCAGGTTCAATTAGTGTTTATCATGTTAGAGTTGCTGCATTAAATGCATTAACAGTATTTACGAAGTTATTATCAACGGATTTAGTTCGTCCTTATAGAGCTCAAGTTATTAAAAGATTACTTCCTGTATTGGATGATTCAAAACGTGATGTACGTAAAGCTGCAGTTGATTGTCGACAAGCTTACTACTCTATTGAAGAATAATGTATATATTTTATTTGTTTATTTAGATTTGTATAAAAGTTAATAATTGGAGTTATATTCTGTGATTCTATACAACACCTAACAATTCCATTTGTAATTGAAATGATTTATTCATCATATTGTAAGAAAATCCGTTCTTCAATATCATCAAGTAGATATTCATGACTAGCCAAATTTAAATTCTCGATTTCACTCATGTATAATTTATAGACATCTTGACCTGGTTGCATTCCCATTCCCATCATTGCTTGAGGATTCATTCCACCAGCAGCTTCCATTCCACTTCCAGCAGAGTTGTTGGAACCAAGAATAATGTCGTAAATTGACCGAAGTCCAAAAAGGTTAAGGAAATACCAGGAGATTGAAGATACCCAACGAACATCAAGATCTCTTGTTGCAACACCTGATTGAAGAATTGACTTAAATCGAATTGTTAATGGGAATGGCAATTTCACTGTGGAAGTTAGTAATCGAATTTATCAGATGTTCCATAAGTTACTTACTCAAAATAAATCCCGAAAAGAAGAAATTAATCCAACTCATCAGCAATGTTTGTGGAACAATCATAACCATATTTCCTTTTAACATATTCATCATTTGATCCATTCCACCAGGTTCAGTCAAAGGATTTTGAGGAGTTTGAGGTTTATCCTTATTAGCCGGGTCACTTTTTTGTTTAAAAGCTTCTTGATCTTTTAAGAAAACACCATTCTTATAACTATCAATCAAATAAACTTTCTTTGAAGCAAATGAATTAGCAGGAATAAATTTTCCATTATTTCTTAAAGAAGCACTTCGAGCTAATGCTTGTTGCTCACGAATTGCAAGTGCTTCAACTTCTTTAGGTGGTGATTGTAATAATAATGTAATGTAATGTCTCAATACACCAACAAGAATCATGACAACCAAAATTGGAAATAAAACCCAGTCTCGAAGACTTGGATCGAGAACCAAATCCGGTGCGGCAGCCATTGTTGATGCTGTGCCAATTGGTTATCAATCCTTGCTTCGTTAACTGATGGATGATGATGTGCGTTAAGACAAGTGGATTCCATGGCGTTGAGTGTGTGTGATTTTCAACTCACAAGTCACGTGAACTCACAGAGTCACAAATCACGTCCCAAAAAAATTCGATATCCAACACTTGGCTCCAAATCTTTAATTATATATATTTACTTCGTCAACAAAATGGTAACCGGAGCACCTGTTTACAGTGCTACTATGGCTACAACTCCAGCTACAAGGCCTAGTGGCCCAGCAAAAAACCGAATCGCGGAAGGTGCAGCACAAGCGCGATTTGATCTTGGTGTTTGTATGGCTTTATATGCTTGGGAAGCACTTTCAGTTGCTGTTGACAACCAATGGGGTGGTGCTGATAGTAAAGATAAAAGAGATTGGATGGTTGGTTCTATTGTTGAGCTATATGGTGAGTTTCTTTGTCAATTTAAAATTAGTGGAAAGGTGCTAATTAAGGTAGAAACCAAAGCTGAAGTCGATAGTGAAGATGTTGAAGAACGATTATTACAAATGATGGAAGATGAATATGAAGTTTCGATTGAAGATGATTCAGCATATGGAGTTGCAGAACAGGTTGTCAAAATTTATAATCAGTGTTTGCAAAATGATTTTTCATTAGTTGACAATCTTTATCAAAAGTATCAAAATAAACAACAGCGTTCAACTACTTCGTCGGTTCAAGTTGTTGAGCAGCCTGAAGTATCTGAAGATGAAATGGATTAGACTATACTTTATTGCATTTGGTTATTCTGTTAATAGTTGGCGTTTTTGGGTTATTTACATGTTGTAATTTATAGAAAAGTTATGCTAAATTAATACAAATACATATTCTTCAATTTCTTCGCAATCCTACTCTTACACATTTCACTTTCTCTTCCCCTTTACCACGATTTGTCCAGTACGAACTTCAATTTTCCAATTTTTCATTCCCAATACTTGTGTCAAATAAGGCAGTAGTTTAGCTCGTCCATTTTGACTATGGCTACCTTTTCCAGTAATAATAGTAAATGGTTCAAGTCTAGCTTCTCTATCTTTCCACCATTTCTCAAGATATTCTTGAACAATGTGACTTGCTTGAGTAAGTCTAACCCCATGTAAATCAACTGAATTACTTGCTGCAGTCCTTTTAACTTTTTCAATAGCATATTTGTAAAGTAAATCTTGTACTTCATCATTATATTTTCTTGCAACATCACTATAATGGGATGCAGCACCACTCATTTGACGTTTTCTAGCAAGTTCTTGAGCTTGTGCTCTAGCTTCATCACGTTTATCGAGTAATTCACGAGCAACCCTAGCCAGTTCTTCTTCACTAATGTCCTTCTTCTTCTCTGCTCCCCGTTCCGGATTTATCTCACGTTGTTGTTTTCGTTGAACGATCTTGAACGAAGCCTCGTCATCTGCAGTTTGTGTATTAGGCGTCTTACCACCTGATAAGCTAGCAGCATCTGAAAATGACTTTTTCTTATTTGGTTCTTCATCGTGCCAAATAAATGCGGGATTCGTCTCCGGAAAGATGTCATACATGAGTAATTCCAAATCATCTCTAGCGAATTGCGCTTCTTCAACTAACAAAATCGTATATTCGGTTGCCAAATCCGCTTGATTCGCACAAGCACGGACGACCCTAGTGAGTAAATTCTCTGATAATTCAGGAAACACATCAGCTTTAAGTGAATCAGCAATTTCCTGATGTTCCCCAATTCCGTTTTCACGTGCTTTTCCATTCCATGCATCACCTTCACGAATTTGTAATTTCTTTAATAAAATCATCAATGCTCTCGCAGGATGCTTTTCATGTCTTTTAAATACATCAACAATACAACTTGTTTCAATATTTAAAATCTTAGCAGCATTATTCGCAACACTATGTCTTGACCCAAGAATATTTCTTACTTCTTCATCATCAAATTCTTTAAGTCGCTGTAATTCCTTCTTGCTCAATTTTGCAACGGAGTCCCATTCATGATCACCTCTTTCTTTAGAAATATTAAGAATTTGATCACTTTCATTCTCAGCGATATACATTTGACTCAAAACATCATCAATAGCTCTTGCCAAATCATTATCATATTCAGCAAGTGTAATTTGTAATTGTTTTTTAGAATATCCAGGAAATGAGCTCTTCATGAAATCTAATTTCTCTTTAGGTGTTTTACCTGCCCACATTCCTCCAGGTGACACAAATCTTTTATCAATTTCATCATCTCTACCTTCACCATCAAAAATATCAAAATCATCAAGTGCTGTATATAAATCGTTCAATTCTCGATCATCATCTGAATCTTCTTCGCTTCCCCAGAATTGAACTCCTGGTGTAAGCTTATCCATATCGATTTCTTTTGCTGGATATACAACTCTTGAAACTTTTCCTGAAGCGCTTGTGGCTAAACTTGTTGAACTAGCAATTCCACTTTCATCGCCACTATAGCTTCCCTCAATACTTTCAAATCCATCTTCACTATTATAATCTGCTTTATCAACTAATGTTTCTAATGATAATAGTCTAAAGAACTGTCTTGCAGTTTCATAATCATCATAATCACTTGCTAATGCTGCAACAAGTGCTCCGTCAAGTTCTGGGAATTCTCGTTGAAGTCGAAATGATAATTCTTCTACTTCATTTTCACCCATTTTTATCCATGATCTGTTCTATAAAACAACTGAAAGCTGATAACAAAGCAGCCCTCAACAATATATAGATCTGTTGTCTAAATTGTAATTACCATCATTGCAGATGGTCGTTGTTTATGATGATATTGACAGAGTGGAGATATTATTTTACAAGTCCCTTGGCCAGCCATCATGATGCTGATCTTGAGGCAGTCATCCATCGCAAATCACCAAGGCCCTTGTTCCCACATTTCACCCAATCGCATCCGTGGGAATCCAATAAAACCAATCCTCAACTCCCACATCACCAAGATATCATCACCACTCACCTTCAATCACGATTTCAAAACACATTAACACCATTCACACAAAATGGTTTCATCAAGATTAATTTTACGAACAGCTAGAATCACTTCACGTGGTTTAATCAATCGTCAAAATGGTTCAAGTTTAATTGCTCTTCGGAATTATTCCGATGATCATTCACATTCTCATGCTAGCGATAAACATGATGACCATGCTCACGAACATGATCATGAACATCACGAAGAATATGATCCTCCACGAGGTATGCTTTTATTCACTCCATTTTATCTTATTAAATTGTTTCATTGTACTAACTGAAGGTAGAACTGTTTACTGTACGCATCATACTCAGCAATACTGCACTGATTACAATTCAGGATACTAACATTTTATATAGCCCAAAACATTCAGAATTCTCGGCATCACAGGCGCAACCATAATCGGAGTTCAAATGTTCGGACCTTCTATCTTTTCAACATACACATAAACCGCACAATTGCAATTCCATCATCTATCTAATGTACCGTTCATAGAATCAATTTCATAATTACATCTCATTCAATATATTATTCTAAATTAATAACTTTAACTAATGTTCTGGTATCCTCGCAATAACCAAATTTAATTACAATTAATCATTCCACTACAACAACAAAAAAATGCATTCACACAGTGACATTACCGTTTCCCACCACGTTTCCGTTGCTGTTCACCAACAATCACATTTTCTAGTCGTTGAATTGCCAATTTTAACCCAGAACTAACTGAATTCTGTTCTAAATGGATTTCCATTTTCCTTCTAATTTCAGATAACTTCTCAGTTAAAATTCTTAATCCTTTTCTAATATCTTTTTCATCAGATAATGAAGCGTCGAAAGTAGTAGCAACAGCCGCAGAATTTAATAACAGCTCAAATAACTCTTTCCACAAATCTTGTTGCCAATATCTTTTAAATCCTTGCGAAACTCTATATTTCTTGCGACCGAATGATGAAGATGAATTTCCACCAAGTCCTTGTTCTGCAATTGTTTCAATATATTTTCCAAATAACATCATATGAACAATCGCTGCAACTCCATGATAATCAACTTGAAATGTCCAGGGTCGTAAATCTCTCATTTCAGCACAATCTTGTTCACATGTTTTCCAATCTGCAATAAATTGAACATCTCTTGGAAATGCAGTAACGTCAATTGCTCTTCCAAAATCAATTATTGTAATCCCTTTATTACTCCATCCATTTGATCCATCTGATGAATAATGTCCAATAACACCTTGATTTTCTTCACCTTCTTCATTAAGCGATAGTCCAGACATTGCTGAAGAAAGCGGTCTTGAAGTTGTATTATTTCTAGTTGGAAGTAAACGAACCATACAATTGTCAGGTTTTAAATCACCATGTAAAACGCCAACATTATGCATTGCTTCAACAGCACGTAATATTTCAATAGTAAAATACATTGCAAGTGATTCATCAAGTCCTGGCGATGTTGTATTTCCTGTTCTTGCATTTTCTCCTTTGACAAGATTAACAATATCTAAAATTGTACCTTGATCATTATATGCAATAACAAGACATGATGCATCATCATACATATGAACTTCACGTGCATAAATCATTGACTTTAGTGATCTTAAAGCTTCTTCATCATCTTCTGATTTCATTGCCATTAATCTTCGTTCAAGTTGTCGCATTATATAAAATTCCCAGCTTGTCGCAGGTTGTTCAATTTTAATGGCAACTTGTTCATCTCCAGATTCATCTTCAAAAAGATATACAGGTGCAAATGCACCTTCGCCAAGTTCTTTTTTAACCCGATATAATTTATCTTTCAACACAAGTTCACCACCAGTACCTGCACTTCCAGTTTTAACGGCTCGTCGTAATGATTCTAATTTTCCAAGAGCTTGTCGTTGATATCCATAATACCCATTCATTTCTTCAACATTGCCACATCTAAGAATACTCTGTCTAACATCTTCTTCTAATGGATTAACAAGTTTAGCTGGAACAATTGGACCACGACTCCATACATCATTTAAATTTGCATTTCGTTTAACAGGCGATTCAGTTTCATTATCACGTCTTCTTGGTTCAGGATGTTCATCAAAAGGTGAACTTTCAACTTCATTTTCATCTTTAACTGATGCAAATCTATTTAGATGACGTGCTGATCTTGTAATTGTACCAATTGATTCAGTGGTCTCGGCAATTGGCGTCATCATACCAATACCATATCGAGCTTGAGGTGCACGAGGTGCGGAGTGATGGGGTGTTGCTGGTACTGGTTCAGATGGAGGTTCAGGTTCAGGTGCTGTTGAAATTGATTGCGTTCGTGGTTCATCTTCATTCTCGTCATCCTCGTCATCCTCTTCATCCTCGTCATCCTCTTCATCCTCGTCATTTTCCTCATCCTCATCCTCCTCCTCATCATCGTCATCAATATCCTCACCATCACCATCATCATCGTCTTCATCCTCATCACTATCTGACACACCTTCATCGTCAACAGCATCATTTTCCGCTGCATCAATATCACACTTCAAAGGTTGATTAAACATACTATAAATTTCATCTGTTGCAGCTCTAGTATTAACAGTCATAGTAGGTGATGCAGGCCTTCTAACAACAGTAGTATCATCTTCACCTATATCAGATTATTCATTAGTTAAATTCCATTCAATAAACAGTAGTAATTAACGTACCTTTAAGTGGCATTGTTGATGTAACGACATTAGGCCTTTGCCGAGGCGTTTGTTGAATTGCAGCAGCTTCAGCATCCGAAACTTTTAATACCTGAAGTTTCTCTCGTTTAGCTGATGCAGGTGTTCCAGGTACAACAGAATTGTGAATAATTGGAAGTGGTGGTGGTGGCATTTCACTAACATCTCTTTCAACTTCATGGTCTCTCAATGGTGTTCGATCAGTTAATGCACCTTGACGTAATGGCGTACTTTCGACCTCACGTTCTCTCATTGGCGTTCGATCAGCTAGTGGACGTTGTCTTAATGGTGTACTTTCAATAATGCTTTTTCTCTTAGGTCGATTTAATCCTCTTGCACGTCCTCTTAACTCTTCAAATGACAACTCCTCATCTTCACCTTCATGGTACACCAATTCCAATTTAACAGCAAATTTCTCCATTCTTTTTCCTTTTTGCGCAACAGGCTCCTTAAGAATAGACGGTTGTTGAGGTTTCGGAAATGCATGTCCATCTCTTCGACTCTCATTATGCACTCCATCATCTTTAAATATTGATAATTTATCACTACCACTTCTACTTGAATTTCCGAATCCACGCATAACTTCTCCAGCCATAGGTCTTGATTCCATTGTATTTTCTTTTCGACGATCTGCAATACTTCCAATACTTTGCCATTCTGCACTGCGTTCTCCAGAAGCACCAGAAGAACTTCCATCAGGATCCGAAAAAATTGCAAGTTTCTGTCTAGGTCTTGAAAATGAATCTTCGTCTCTTGCTGTTGTTGTGGCCGCTGGTGCAACTGCAGGTACAAATACTTCTTTAGTTGCTAATGCAGGTCTAACTGTTCCGAATAATGGCGAAGAAGGTTCATCAGCAGCAGGTGGACTTGCTTCTAATCGTTCTTTAAATTCCGCATATCTTCGTCGTAATCTATCAACAGGTCTTGCAGAATTTTCAATTCCAATAACAAATACTTCATCAGCCAATGCTTTTCTACCTTGAGATTCCAAGAATCCTGCATATGTTTCATATAACGCAGCCAACCTAGTACCGATACCTCTTTGTAATAAAAATGTAAACGTTTCTCTTGGTGAATCTGTATACCCGGCATATTCAATCCATACTTTCAAATATCTTGGATCATTAGCATAATGAGCATCTTGATTAAATCTTTCAGTACACCGTTCCAAAACTCTAACTAATCCACTTTCTAAACTTGCTCCTTGCGGATATGTATTATGTATCCATTTAATATAATCAATCCAAATTTCTAATGGATCATCATCTTCTTCATCATTACTTATTCTTTTTTCAAATTGTTCTCGTTCTGGTGACGCTCTTCTTCCTTCACTACTTGAAATTGAAAATAATTTAACAAGTGCTTTGGCAGATCTTCCTTCTGCTAATGGCTGTATATTTTCTTTTTGCGCTTCAAGCGCATCAAAAGAAACTGCTGTCTCCATAACGTACACCTTCTTCTTCACCAAACAACACTTCGCAACGAAATAAAATACAGGGCGTCTTGATTATTGGGTAGAAGTGTTGACGATACACTGCAAACTCTCACGCGCACAAACTCCCAACGCGACAAATCGATAAAGCAACAAAACCGTTGTCATGACAACCGTGCGGCTCACTCCACCAAAGTTAGACTCTCACTTTAAAGAAATTTTATCGGAGCTGGTGGGCATTAACTTAAATTTCAAATTCATTATTATCTATCCCGCTTGGTTCCATAAGATCTGAACAAATTTCAATATATGATATAAAAATTGATTTCATACAATTAAATGGAGAAAAGAACGTTGGGAATTTTAGGTGGTGGACAATTAGGTCGAATGATAGTTGAAGCAGCAAGTCGACTTGATATTCGTACATTAATTCTTGAACAAGGAGACGATGCACCAGCTAAACAAATTAGATCAGATAAAGAACATGTATCAGGATCATTTTCAAATGCAGAATCAGTTAGAGAATTAGCTAAAAAAGTTGATGTGTTAACGGTTGAAATTGAACATGTTGATGCAGATGTTTTAATTGAATTAGAAAAAGAAGAAAAGGATCGTGGGTTGGAAATTCATCCGTCTCCTGAAACTATTAAACTTATTCAAGATAAATATGCTCAAAAACAACATGTTATTAAAGCTGGAATTGCTACCGCAGAATGTCTTGATGTTCCTGCTCCTGTTACAAAAGAATCACTTGATATAGTCGCTACTAAATTCGGTTTACCTTTTGTTTTAAAATCAAAAACTTTGGCGTATGATGGACGTGGAAATTATGTTGTTAAAAGTTCAGAAGATTTTGAAGATGCTGTTTCGGCACTTGGAAATCGTCCTTTATATGCAGAAAAATGGGTTCCATTTACTCGTGAATTGGCAGTAATGGTAATTCGAGAGAAATCTGGCAAAGTTGTATCATATCCAGTTACAGAGACGGTTCAAAAGGATAATATTTGTCATTTAGTATATGTTCCACCAAGAGGAGTTTCAGAAAGTGTTCAAGCGTCAGCTAAACATTTGGCAGAACGTGCGGTTGCATGCTTTAACGGAGCAGGTATTTATGGAGTTGAATTATTTGAACTACCTACTGGTGAAATTCTATATAATGAAATCGCTCCAAGACCACATAATTCAGGTCATTATACATTAGATGCATGCTCAACATCACAATTTGAAGCACATGTTAGAACAGTAATGGGATTACCAATTGCATCAACAGCTTTAAAAACAAATGACACACATGCTATTATGCTTAATATTTTAGGTACTGAAGAACCAAACGGTGAACTTGAATTTTGTAAAAGAGCTTTACAAACTCCTGGGGCTACTATTCATTTATATGGAAAAGGTACAAGACCAAATCGTAAAATGGGTCATATTAATATTATTGGTACAAGCGAATCAGAATGTGAAACAAGATTATATCAAATTCAAAATGGTTTAAGTAAAGTTACATTATCAGATGGTACAATTTCAGATTCAAAACCAGAAC
Organism: Myxozyma kluyveri; assembly: GCA_030568365.1. NCBI lineage: Eukaryota > Fungi > Ascomycota > Lipomycetes > Lipomycetales > Lipomycetaceae > Myxozyma > Myxozyma kluyveri. The sequence continues at coordinate 126,193 of JAJLTX010000028.1, read as the reverse complement.
CATTAGTTTCAATTATTATGGGCTCAGATTCAGATTTGCCAGTAATGGCGACAGGAGCACGTATTCTTCAACAATTCAATGTACCATTTGAAGTTTCAATTGTATCAGCACATAGAACACCATTTAGAATGTCATCATTTGCAACAACTGCTGCTTCACGTGGTATTAAAGTTATAATTGCAGGAGCAGGTGGTGCTGCTCATTTACCTGGAATGGTTGCAGCAATGACTTCATTACCTGTTATTGGAGTTCCAGTTAAAGGTTCAACATTAGATGGAGTTGATTCACTATATTCAATTGTTCAAATGCCAAGAGGAATTCCAGTTGCTACAGTTGCGATTAATAATGCTACAAATGCAGCATTATTGGCAGTTAGAATTTTAGGTGCATTCATTCCTGAATTTAGAATTAGTATGGAGAAATATGGTAGAGATATTGAAGATGAAGTTGAAAAGAAAGCAGAGAAATTAGAAACTATTGGGTTTGAGGAGTATTTGGCAAAGAAGTAATTTTATTGATCCGATTAATTGTATAAATTTAGTGTTATCAAATAGTAAATAGTTATGAATTAATTATTATAAAGATTAATTATTACGGTAGAAGCTCAATCAACAATATTACAAAATTCCAAATAGCGATTACATAAAAGTGAAATATAAAATTACATAGGACTCCCATCAAAACTTTTTTTTTTTTGGTCAAAAGTTATTAGTTAAATTATCATTTAAGAAGACCAAACTTTTGAACCTTCTTCACCAGTGGTACCGTCAGTTGTTACAATTGTAGTTTCAGTTGTTTCAGTAACAACAGCTGCAACAGGGTCATCAAAAATTGCCATTGTTGCAGATGCCATTCCAGCTGCTGATGATTCTGCCAATGATGCTTCTTCCATTGCAGTTGTAGCTGCTGCAACTGCTTCTTCTGATGGTTCCGCAGCAATTGGTGCAGCGATTGGTGCAACAATTGGTGCAGGTGCGATCTCAGGTTCAATTGGTGCGGAATCAGGAACAACTTCGGGAAATGATTCGGTGGTTGGTTCAGCAACAGCTGCGACAACAGGTTCAGCGACCTCAGGAGTAGACTCAATAGGAGAAACTGGAGACTCAGTGGCAGGTGAAATTGGAGCCTCAGCGGCGGCAGTAGCGGCAGCAGCGAGACTAGGAACAGCGACAGCGGCGGCGGCAGCTTCAGCTTCCTTACCAGTCATAGTTGATCTAGCAGATAAAGGAGCTGAACCAGAGGTTGAAACATCGTGAATAACTTGCCACCACTTTGTTAAATCGTCATAAGTTGATGTCTTGAATTCAAAAGTATGCTTGCGTGCAATTGTTGATAATGAATCCTTTCCTGTAATCTTGAATTTATTCTTTCCAGTCTCTTGAGCATATGCTGCGCCTAAGTTGGTGTCGGGAAGGTACAATGAAAATTCAGGTTCAGGAGATTGCATGTAGTCCTTGGTAGCGAACTGATGAAGATATTTTGAAGGAGTGACGACGTAGTAGCCAGAGTTATAAGTCTTGGAAAATGCAGAAGTTGACTTACGTTGAATGACGCCTTCGATAATAGGAACGGTGGCTTCGTGGCTCATGTTAGGATACTGAATACGATCAATTGAACGCTTTGGCTTATCTGCGTCAGCAAGAATATGTGAATTGGCAGAGGCGAAACGATTCCACTCAAAGTCTTCGGCGATTGAAACGAATGACTCAGTAACCGCACCATAAGCAGATCGCTGGATGTCCCAGAAAGTGGTCTGGATTTGCGACATCATGTTGAAAGTCTGGTGAATTCCCGAGATAATGTGAGCCTCGAAGGTAAGGAAGTCCTTCTGAATACCGAGCAATGAATCAGTTTGAGCATTCTCCTTCATGATTTGCTGATCAAGAGCGTGGAGAACAGCACGGTGAGCAATGAAGGGATCCTTTGATGGATCGGGTTTTCCAGAGAAAAGACCAAATGAAGAAGAGTGCTGACCAAGGAATTCAATCTTAGCTTGAGTAACTACGCGAGCCTTCTCAACATCCTTAGAACCCTTTAATCCATTATTCTTAAGACCCTTGACGTGCTCGCGCACGTCATGAGATAAACGCTCGACGTGGGGAATAACAGTTGCCTTGATAGCCTTCTCAGCTTCGTTTGCAGCATTAATCAGACTCTCAGATTTCTCACGAAGAGTGAAGAAACCACCAGAAATCCCAGAGCGTTCAGGAGCAGAGGAAAGCGATTTTGATTCCTCTGCAGTTGGGGATACTGGAGATTCAACAGAGTCGAATCTGGGAGCATCTTGGACAGTCTTGGAAATCCTGTCGTAGTCGCGCGAGAGATTGTGGTACATGACACGGTGGGCCTCGGTGTAGTTCTCGAGCAGCGAGGTGACATGGCGGAAGGACTCGAGCCGCTGCAGGAGGATCGAAGTAGCGTCGATGGTCTCGATGGGGATGGCCTCTTCCATGGTGGCCATTGCGAGTGTAGTAGAGCAGTGAGTGGTGAGTGGTGAAGTGCAGTGGAGCGGTGTTGGCGGATGATCCCGGCACCAGGGCAGAGCAGCGCAGCAAGCTCTTTATATACAGTATACGCCAGAGCCGATCGCCGGCGAAACAGCACGGGGTTTCGCTCGTCGTGGCTTCTGCTCCGCTGCAGCTCTGCGCCGAATGCGGAACCGCCCGCATTAGTGCGCCGCACGGCACGCGGCACTGGCACGTGAGCCGCGCCGTTCGCGGATCATCGCGATGATGTAGTGCTGTACTGCGGTGGCGTGTTTGGTGTGCTTTCGGCGACTGCTCCTGCTTTACTCGCGAATCGCGATGAATTGCTGCATTTCGGACTGGCAGATGATTGCAGTTCAGCTGGAACGCTGCGTGTGTTGACAAACAGCCCAAACTGAACCTTCCGAACCTTCTGGAACACGATCTCGCACTAACCCGAACGCCGTGCGCCGCATCCATCTTAAAAAAATTTATTACTCCGTCCTCTCTCGGGAGCTCTACAACACACTGTAATTGCGTCCCAAAAGCCCGTGCAATTGGAGCACGGCACGGAGAAAAATATTCTAAGATTCCGTCTCGCTTCGTTTGGACCTCGCTCGCTAGCACTCGCCAACAAGCGAAATCTACGTCATTCTTGCCTAAATTCCGTCCCTCAAAAATAGAACACACTTTATCGCTTTAACTTATCGCTGACGTCATTACTCATTACTGTACTCTTTAATTGCTACTGTAGTTTGCAATACACCAAGTCTACCAACTGTACGCCTCCTCCAGGTACCCCTTTCCTCTTCCTTCCTTCACCGCTGCTCTTCTAACTTCATCATTCAATCCAGGCGGTCCACATGACATCACCACCAGGCTTGCATCTCCAGCATCTAACGACGCATGATGGATCAACTCACCAATATCCGGTCTTCGCGCAACATGCACTGTACTTTCCTCCACACTACCTTTCCTATCGCTAAAATCAACAGGACTTGTCAAACTATCAGGACTGATTGGACTAACAGGTTCACTTGAACCATCATCTTTTTCAGAAATCGTGCCAACACTACTTTCTTCCTTTGTAATATACACTTTCAAGCTCTTTACTCCAATTTCTTTCAAATATGCCAATTCACCCGCCATGCAATCAACATCGGCAGTATGTTTAACAATCCATACCACATTTGATTTACTTGGATATTTAGCTGCATATGGATATACCGCAGTGATTCCAATTCCACCTGCAATTAAAATTGAACCATCAACTTCATTTAACGAATGATGCATTCCATATAATCCATCAACTGCAATTCTAACTCCTTGACTACCATTATCACTTACAGCATATTTCCATAATGCAGAAGTAACTCCACGACGTTTTCTTATTAAACCAGCTAATTTCTCTTCATCTTGTCCAGAACTTACCGGAGTGAACACTGAAAACGGATGGGATTGATAAAACCATAATGACTTAGGTAACAAGAAATGTAAATAAACATACATTCCAGCTTCGAATTCTTGACGACCTCTTGAAAATTCAATTCGACATAATGCACCATCATTTTCATTCGTACCAAAAGTAATTACTTTTACCTTTTCAAATACTCTTGAAATTGAGAACGACGGTCGATTAAGTATAATTCGTAATATCCTCATCGCATGATCAAAACACCAAAATGAAATTGATACTTTAACCCATTCTGTATATCCAAATCCTAATATATCAACATGTAACCAACAAGCAGCAGCGAATAATCCACTAAATGCTACATGAATAACTAAAAATGTATCATATAAATATTTTCTAAATATATATGAAGCAGATCCAACTAATAATGCTGAAATACATGTACCTAAAACACCCCAATTCCAATATGGACGTGAATAATACATTGATAAAGCATCTGAATTAACTGCATAAATTGTCCAACATACTGAATGAATTGATGCTTGAATAAACATTGTCCGACCGACCCATCTGTGATATGCATTAAAAGTTGTAAATGACCAACCAGTAGCCCATTCCAAAATTGAATTTCTTGATGCAAATAAAAACAACAAAGGCAATTGTCCAAATGCCATAATTCCACTTCTATGTGATAAGAAATCAACCGCAAGTGTATAGTGATCTAATCCAATAAAGTTTGGAATAACTATTTTATAATTAAAACATAAGAAAAATAAATTCATTAAACAATGAATTATTATCACTAATGTTTGCCATTGTGTTGGTACATATCCAAATATCCATAATGGTCGCGCATGTCGCCCGAATACTGCTGGTGTTAACCATTGTGAAGGTAACTTTGTATATAGATTTGGTGCGACTCGATGTAATAGGTTCGCAAGTACTCCGAATAATACGATTAAACTCCAGTATCCGACAATTGCCTCACTAAATACAAATTAATAACCATTCATTCAAATCAAATCAATAAACATACCTGAAATAAGTACCCTTTCCAATTTCTTGATACGCAGCTTGATAATAAGAATAAATAAATTCGTACAAAGTAACATTTGGAGTAATTGGAGCGAATGTAAATTGCCCATACCTCACTTCATCTAAAGGAACAACCCAACCAGTTTGCGTAGCATTTTGATAAATATTTTCAAGTTGTATTAAAGTAAATGGTTTAACACCAAATGGTTGACAACCATCATTATATCCTTCAACAAAATAATCATCAATTTTATTAGGTGCTAATTCATGCATACATATCATTACAGATGCAATAAATATATTAGATCGACATTGTACTGCTGGTGATGAAAATGTTCCAGGTGGTGCAATAACTGGTGATGTATATTGAGTTGTTAATTGACACGTTTGAAGTTCATTATGAACATCAAATCCATATACTAATGAACTTGAAAATACAGTCACCAGAGTAACTAACCAAATATATCGGAACCGGGAAGCCATCTGTAGTATACCAAGCAAATCGAATTGATCCAGAATCCAACAATTGCAATATCGATTACATGCACATTTCCGAACCAAGCAACAATTCAATCAACATATTAACCAAACCTCTTTTTTGATGGAACAGAACAGGTAGGAGTCCAGAGTCAGAATCATGCAGATTGACGGGTCTATATAACATCTCTAAGAAATGCATCAGTTACCAAGATTCTCAAGCTAGTTCTTGATACATGCATGTTTATACGAAATGCAGGTTAAATGGTCGCCCTGCAGCGCGTTGGCGTAAACGTTAACTCGCCCTGCGTAAAATCTACAGTACTTACCATCAATTTAAAGTGGCGCGCGCGACAATAAAGACAAATCGCGCGATCCACCGCTTTCAGACTCCTGTGCAGCCCTGTAAACTCTACAGTCACTGTCACGAGCTGCTGAATTCTATATAATCTACGCTTATTTTTTTTTTTTTATTTTTCTAGCAAAATCAATTGCTGTCGTTGTTTCAATTAGAAATTCTATTTGTTGTAACTTGCATTTATCAAACCGCGGCATCAACCTCCCGGGGAAAAAAAATAACGCAGAAAATATGAAGTTAAAAACGCGTCCCACAAGCGAACTTTGGTCGCACAGGCGCGAGAGGCATCTGCATCGACCCATCGCCATCGGCAATCGTTGTCAGTGCCAACACGTTAATTGGCGCCATAAAATGGCAGATCATAGACACATTGACAATTGTCATGCGTGTATATGTCGCGTAAATGAACCACAGAAGACAGAAGATTTGAACATGCTTGGCATCATTAGTTTACTTGATTGGTATACCGTGTACAGCCGTACAGACTATAGATGCGCTGTTCTCACATCCTGACACTGCTACTCCAGAACTTGACCAGAAAGTTGACCAAGGCTTCTGATTGATCTTCGCTGTAAGACATACTTACATATAGATAAGCAGTAAGTGCAGCTTGCCAACATGCATCTCTCACTCACTATATAGAATGTGCAGCTTCTTTAGCGCTCAACGCTAACCGTGTACCAATCTCAAGTCCTCTACCAAGATTCAGACAAATCGGTTGATATCGGTTGATAAATTGAACGGTTTACTCGTTTATTTAGCACGTTTAATGATCATCGCGTATCAACGAACTGCATTGTACGCTCCGAAGTTTGGTAGCGAGATCTCATGTCTCGCGTGTAACAATTAAACGCCACGGATTCATTTCTACTCGTTTATTTATACGCCGAGAGATTTATCGTGACCAAGAAACCATGAATTTGTATACAACTCTCGAGTCTGCAAGTTCATTTTTAATTTTTTTTGTTAGCCAGTCTTAATCGGGTTGGCGGAGGCGAGTCTCATCAGAAATCGCGTCGGCAAGCGCGCCGCGCGAACAGCGCGTTCTAACACCTACACGGTCGCACCATACGCCACTGAAGTCACGACCTCGTCAACATTTAGATTGAGCGCTACGGTACCTTTTACTTCTGTTACGACATTTCGATTTGTATGAAAACCAGAAAAGGCGCATGCGTAGAAGGTCATCGATCATATGAATTTAAGGCTGTCAGCATCATATGTCTTCCATTAGAATTCAAAAGACGCCTATCATCTGAATTCTGGGTCGTGGCAAAAGATGATACCTCGACGGCAAGCAAGACAGTCAGACAGCTACAAGACTCTATACAGATTTGAAGCTTGATAAAAGACATCCGGATAGCGCGGATGTACGGAATGTATTCCCGATTGGCGTAGTACTCCTACTGCACTTGCTCGCTTTCAATTTCCATGTATTTCTGACGAGAATATCGCATCTTCAGTTGTTGAGCTCATATATGCCCCACAATTGTGCCACGGGGTGCACTGTCTCACAGACTCACAATCACGGACAGCCGATACGGATCGAGCTTTCGGATTCATTTTCAAAAGGTTTAAATACACAGAGTATACGTACACAACACGCAGAATAAAAGTACGTCTTAATGAATCAATTCCACTACTGACGTGCATGCTGAGTTAGAAATTGCCAATTAAAGCAATCGACCAACAACTCAATCAATTGAGTACAGTCAGCGGCAGTGTTTGTCGACATATAGAGCACATCAATCGATTTCTCGGCGACCCAAATCATAAATCCGGCGCGGCTTATATAGGGTACCCCTCGCTTGATTTTTCGTTGGGAACTTTACATTGGGGTTCGCCATCGGTCAAACTGTCAATTACATTTCTTAATGCGGATTTGTCATGAAAGTACAGTACAGTACTGTACTGTGCCAATCAATTGTGATCGTGATGATGTATTAATATGTATCGTCTCATAGAAGTGACGGACTGATGGCATGATCACTGATTTAATGTAATTGCATGACTGCATCGTTATCTGTCAAAGAAATGCGTAGAATATGTCGTCGTACCGTCACTTATATAGAATCGCATTTCTGCATGCATGTATGTGATTAATATGCTGTTCTGGAAGTGTGCACTATAGTTCATTTATCTGCAATGTGTCATTGATATGTAGCACCAATAGACGCGGTATAGAAGTGTCAAGTATGAGCACGGAATTGGATGAAATGAGATCGAAGGGGCATCGAGCAGTCTTTATATACGAATCTATTCTTTTGCGAGACTCATCGTTCTTCGACGTGCATGTCTCGCAGACCTTAGACTGAAGCACTGACTCGACATTCTTATGATCGTGCATTGAAGCCTGCATGCACGCCCTATTGCACGAGCTAGATTACTATGTGCTGACATTACTTGGATGTGCAAGGCTTTTGTACAGGCTTTGCTGGTCATCGGCTTCCCATCTTCCGGCTACGCTTCACTTCGGATGCCCAAGCAGTTGCGTGTAGCTCGACCGTATTTCTTCAGGATTTCTGTTTGGTACGATTTCAGCTGGGCATGGTAAGTCAGTGACGTACTGTATACTGCCTATTGTAGATGGTAAGCTGGCATTTCCATTGTTTCGGACATAAGCGAGTAGGGATTTCACCAAGGAGACCCTAAAGTACAGTATGGAGACATTTCAGGTACGATATTCGATCAATATGGTACTTAATTAGAACACTTTTCTATTGTCTGAACATTAATTTGCAAATCTGCTCATCAAGAAGCTGGCATTATTATCACAATGGCGAGGATTTATCTTAGTCAACGGTGAGGATTATTTCCATCTCGGAAAAGCATGTGCTTGACACAATCAAGCTCTCCGGCGCCGCATTATAAAATGAACAACCACCGGAATTGAATCAGGGTCCAGACTCTCACCGACTTATAAGTCCCTGATATGCTGCGCCAAACAACCGCCTCCGGCCTTTTACAATCTTGTCAAAGCTTCACATCCCCGCACTCCACCTTTGTTAAAATTCCGGTCCGGAATATCTATTCCGATGATGGTTATCGCCGGACAACTCTATCACTCAATCAGTTTAGATCATCAGATTACTTCACAGCAGAGTCAGATCTATCTACAGCATTGTAATATGATATGACCTCCAACCGAGTCTCCACATCAATATACTGGCTCATGACTATGATATCTATCAGCTTTGCTGTCAGAAATGACTATAAAGTCAACTAGACTGTGCACAAACTTCGCGCTCCTCGTTTCCTAATAGGCATACCCGGATAACAGACCACCAAGCAGCGCTTCCCACTTCCACATCCTTACAGCGGATTTTCTTTAAGCCATGCCAATGTGTATCCAGACCCTGCACAGCCGTTGTCTCAACAATATCGTTCAATCACAATACTTCTATTTTATTGGTCTCAATCTCTTAATCTTCCCGTACCAGCCTCTTCATTCTCGATAAAGATTGCCAAGCACGCACGATCCCCACACTATTCATGCTTTTCCGAATCAACTCCGACAACTGGTGATTTTTCTTTGACATCTATACTGTCTTTATGCATACGATACTTTCGATTGATCAAATGACTTCTATTGAGCCCGTGCTTCAACCAGACCTGAAAATTTCATGCACATCTACATGCTTTTACTGTACAAATCATGTACTTTCAGCGTGATTCGGCAGGATAAATATCGGAATCTGTGGTCTAGATTTCTTAACCCCACATGATACTCCGACTAACTACCAATATTATGTCCCCACTTCAGCTATTTCTTGCGGTATGATTCGCTCTCGTGTTCTCATATTCAGTTCACCGAGAAGACCGTTTTGTCTTGGTTTTTTTTTCAAGGCTCTTGATATAAGAATCCTTCGTTTCTCTTTGTCGCCAACTGATTATTGTTCGACTTCCACCAAAACCGTCGGTCGTCGTGCAGTCGAACTTCATGCTATTCTGGTGGCAAGATGTTGACTTCAAGGATTATTATCACCGTGATATCTGCTCTGTTATTCGCATCAGTCGGAAGTGCATTCAACGACTTTAGTATCGTCAACTCATGTGCTGCATCCTCAACTGCCAATCTTCGCAGACACAATAATATAACAATATTACCAAGACAAAGATGTACAAATACATTATGGCTTGCAACACAAATGTATTGTATTCATCATATTGCACCTGACCATGTATCAGACTGGCCACAGGCATCTTATTGTGAAGATTATAATATTGAACTTACACTTGAATATATTGAATCAATTTATAAAAATGCAACTGATACAAATTGGTATGTTGAATTAGATTCATTAAGATCTGGCCAAATTGTTCACGCGCCTATAACTCCAAACATGACTGCGTTTGATTTTCAATATCGTTATGCTCATGGATTAAATAGTGAAATTTGGAAGGGCACTTGGTTAAGGTATGCTTGGATTACTATTTCATTGTGTTAATATGCGACTAATATTGAATTTCTAGTGAGCTACTTCTTGGATTTTGGTGCGGTCTGTTCTTAATCGGGGCGGTATGGAATCTTCTAACCAAGTCAACTTCAACATCTATGCTTCGTATTCGTCTCGATTGGTTACGTGCACATATCACTGTTCCTGCTGTTATCGGAAGCCGTCATAGTCGTCCAATTCCATTCCTTGGATATATTCCAACTCGATTTCAAACCATTATTGTTTCAATATACTGTATCATGAACTTACTCATGCTTTGCGTTCGATATAATATTGCATTTCCCAATCCACCAGGTCTAAGCCGATATGATTTCGCATTACAAATTCTATCGCATAGATCAGGAATTCTTTCATTTGGACAATTACCACTTGTATATCTTCTTGGACTGCGAAATAATTTTTTAATTTGGTTAACTGGTTGGTCATATGATGCGTTTATGGTATATCATCGATGGGTATCTCGTGTAATGTATCTTCAAGCAGCAATTCATTCAGTTGCTTGGACAATGTTCAGTAGTTCAAGAAATACTTTATCAGTTAATTTAGCAACTCCATATTGGTATTGGGGAGTAATTGCAACAGTTATTGGAGCAGCAATGCTTATATTTGCATGGCAATGGATTCGATCTCTTTCATATGAAATATTTTTAATTGGACATATTTCAATGGCTATTGTATTCATGATCGGTTGTTGGTTACATGTTGATCTTGATGATTTTGGATATACCGAATGGTTGAAAATCGCAATTGCATTCTGGTGCTTCGATTGTGTTGTCAGAATTGGTAGAATTTTTATGGCAGGTGGAATTCGTACTTCAGAAATATCTGTTAGAGGTTCAAAGACGTCAGCTGTCGATGATTATACCGGTGCGTTACGTATTAAAGTATCCACTGCCAAAAATTCAATTTATAAGTCATTTTATCCTGGTTCATATATTTATCTCTACGTTATTAATTCATTTGGATTTTGGCAATCTCATCCATTCACAGTTTTTCAATCTAATTTACCTGGTGAAGAAGATAAACTTATATTACTTGCAAGGCCACGTAAAGGATTAACAAGATCAATTTATAGTCGTACCCAAAAGAATAACAATTTAAATGCTAGAGTTCTTATTGAAGGTCTTTATGGTCATCAGTATCCACTTGATATTTTTGATAATGTACTTCTTATCGCTGGTGGAATTGGAATTACTGCTATTTTACCTTATGCTATCCAACTCTCAAGTTTAATTAATAAGTCGAATTCTGAAGAAGGAGAAGTTAAGTCCATTACTTTACGTTGGGTCATTCATGATATTAATGCATTAAAATGGTGCTCGGATGAACTTTCTTTAATTTCAAAAAGCGGTGCGGCTGATATTCAAATCTACGTTACATCAGGAGTTATGGAAACCACGTCTCCATCAAGCGAGAAACTTGCAGTTACTCCAAGTCCTGAAAATAGCAGTTTAAGTAAACTTTCAACATCTGATTTAACCTCGAATTTAGCTTATGAAAAACCAACTATTGGTACAATTATTGATCATATTGCAACAGAAGCTAGTGGATCATTGGCAGTATTTGTATGTGGACCACCAGGATTAAATGATGATGCACGGGCCGCTAGTTCAGCTGTTATTGCTAATCGTGGAGTATCAGATGGAAAAGTGGAGTACTTTGAAGAATCGTTTGCGTGGTAATTTATTTTTATAAATTAAGGCTGTTGGGACTTGGAACAGTGCCATTGTGATTACATATGCCGTTGCCAGTTTATGAGTGTAGAGTGGGGAGAGTTTATGAGAATTGAAAAGATTGGATTTGATAATTAATATTGTATATACGATACACGAGTCTGGATGGACGATATGATTTTTTTTTTGTTGAGCTCAGATTTTGAAAAATAAACGTCTGGCCTGCTGTCAAGAGTTGTATAAAGTATTTCTTGGGAGACTGACTGATGAAGAATCGAGACCGCGATGGTTGAGACAGGTGTCGACACGTCAGCTATCAACCTTGTTGCCAAGTTTGTCAGTTTGAGCACTTGTTAATAAATACTGCGGTTAATGTAATTTGCAACTAGAAAAATGAAATTAGTGCATTATGTGTAGATAACTGAATGGTTTTTTTTTTAATTTTACTGATTGTTTTCTGTGACAATTACATAGTATACTATTGGGATAGGATACTGAAGAATGCCCCTGCCGCGGTGTCTTTCCCAAGACTGAATTCAGTTCCCGACATCCGCGACTCATGATCTGCGCAGGGCACAGGTGCACAGCCAAAGAGCCGGTTGCCGAGACATGACTGACAAATGGCTCGCTGAAGAGGACCATTCAAACCGCAATAAGCGCGTCTCGACTACCCCGAGGCGCAGTTCCCGACTAGTATGAATGGCGGCCTCGAGAGTCCAAGACTGTTTAAACGAGTTTAAAATGGGCCTAAAGTAGCTTTGACGCGGCGGGCCGAGCAGCCATAAAATTATAAAATTTGAGTTACAGCGAAGTGTGCCGGCAAACCTTGGGCTGTCCAGCAAGGTCTTCCTCGGAAGCGCGTCTTGGCCGCCTCTACCACGACAATGCCCGCTACTTTGCTGTCGGTCTGAAGTATAGGTACTCCGGTCTCGGTACGATGCATATGGCGATGCAGTTGTGAAAACGGTGGAGCACTGTGGACCCTGTGCCTTAGCTGCGGACGCGCGCGTCTTCGGCCCGAGGTCTAGAGCACGTTAACAGAGTTAAGGTCGAAGGGTCCAGGCTGGGGCGCCAAGCTGCTGCAAAACGCCGGCGCCAGATTAATTATCAGATTCAGATGCAAAGATACTTGCTTGTCAGACATCAAACATGTCATCTACCAGACCACCGTCACTGGCCCAGTTCGCGTCACGGCCAAAATCTGATACCTCGCCACCCGACAACTGTCATTGCTCCCTTCAGTTCTCGATGCTGATAGATGGAAATCGCCCGGCTTTCTCGCCTCTGGGAAGTCGACAATGGGCGATCAAGAGAAGTGACAAAACCAATTATATGCTTGTGGGCTGTCTGTTCATGATATTGAACGTCACTGTCAAGTCTGTTCTTCATTTCATCAATTGACAATTGGATATATATGGAAGATGAACATACATATATATCACGACTGGTATATTATATCGGGGAATCGTCTCTCAATCTTAACTAATACGGTGATTGTTCACACTCGCGTTCCTCACTCATCCAGTCAGCCGTCGACCGTGTCGTTTAGACCAGCACATCTCATCCTCGCCGCCAAGCCTCGCAACTTGGAACATCTCTGCCTTTTAGATGTGCCTTTGGTGGTGGCCCGTGTTAAGACTTGTTTGAAGATTCTGGGCATTCAGCACGGCACCATTAACCCAAGTATTGCACGCGAGATCCAACTGAGATCAAGATGCCTCTGAATTTAGCACTCCACACTCTGTTCGAAGGCGAGAACGGCCTTTTTGTCGTCTATTCAAGCTCACGACAGTCTTTGCACCCAACCTACCAGTGCTTGACACTTCTTCAACAGCTATTACAATCTGGACTCTTCTTGTGGCTTAATGGTACCACTCGCGTGGAGTCTTGGCTCTGTGCGACGAGCAGTATATATCACTGCCGATACCCCCTTTTGACTGAATCACGCAGTGTCTTTGAGAGCTTGTACTGTCTCATCCACGGTCCGTTGCTGCGACCATCATGGCTCCTCTCTCACGCATTCTCCCCATCCTTGTAGTCGCTCTTGCGACATTTTCATCAGTTGCATCTGCTGCTGCTGCATTAAGAAGAGGTTCATGTACTCGCAGTTGTCAGACTTTTATTCGACTTGTTCGCACAGCTTCAAACTGTGAACGCGCCGACTTTGACTGCTATTGTGAAGATCCTCTTTATGCTCAATCTTGGGCTCTTTGCGTCGACTCTTGCAATCGTCCAAATGAAAAGCCATCACCATGGTACTGGTACACATATCAATGTCGTCATGGTCATGAACTCAATCAGACTTACGAAGAGTACCTCGCAGAAGCTAAAGTAGAGTACGTTACACAGGAGGGAATTGGAAGGAATAGAACTACTGTTCCTGTTTTGATTGATCCTGAGACTCAAGCTCTTGCACTCCATTCTCGTGATTCCAAAGATTATCTCATGTATATAAGTGAGATTCTTGGTAATGTGCTTAACATGTACTGGCTTATTTTCGCAATTCCGTCATTCCTTGCTCTTGTCTATAATCGCATCACTCCTCGTGCTGGAAAGAACAAAAATGGCTTCTTTACCAAGTTCCGCAAGAATGTTCTCATCCCAACTTTATTCGGAAGTCGTCATTTACAGCCCAAAAAAATTGGAAGGGTTGAAATCAGCGTTCTTCCTAATCGTTGGGAATCAATTGCTGTTTTCTTTTACGTTATTTTAAATATCATTTTCATTTTCATTGACCATGATATTTTTGCTGAGAATCCAAGTTACGATACTATGCTTGCTCAATATACTCGTTACTATGCCGATCGTTGTGGTGTTATCGCCACTTGTCTTATGCCTATTCTCTTCTTAGTTGCTGGTCGCAATAATATTCTTATGACTGTTACTGGTTGGTCATTCTCAACCTTCAATGTTTTCCACCGCTGGATCGGTCGTGTAAGTTACCAATCTGAAATGTGTACTAGGTGATTCGTTTACTAATTATCATTACAGATGATGTTTTTCAATGCTTTAGTTCACTCTTGTGGTTATACTGCTCGTTATTTCTACGAAGGTGGTCTTGCAGCTTACATTGAGGAGATGATTGATGATTATACCAACTTCTGGGGTATTATTTGTACAGCTATTGCAGGTCTTATGATTTTCCAAGCTTTCTTTCCACTTCGTCATTACTGGTATGAGATTTTCCTTGTTCTTCACATTGTCTTTGCTGCAGTTTTCCTCCCTGGTCTTCGCGTTCATTTAGATGATCATGGATATCACGAATACGTTATCGCTGCTTATTCAATTTGGATGTTTGATAGATTTATTCGTCTTCTTCGTATTGTTTCAGCAAATCCGTTTTTAAAAGCAAAGTTGGAAGTTCGTGGTGATGCACTTCGTATTCTTGTGAAACCTGCAATTGCATTCAAAGCTAAAGCTGGTCAATATGTTTATCTTTATGTTATGCGTCATAATTTCTGGGAATCACATCCATTTTCAATTATGGAAGTTAACAATGGGGAATATGTTCTCGTTGCAAAGCGTCGTGCTGGCATGACTCAAAAACTTTTCAAGTCTGTTTCAAAAACAATTGAGAATGGTGCTTCAAGTGATAATGTTCGTGTTTGGGTTGAAGGTCCATATGGTGAATCTTTCCATGCCGAAAGATATGATGCAGTTCTTTTAATTGGTGGTGGAGTTGGTATCACTGCTATTATGTCATATGCACTTCATCTTCAGCGTTTAAATCGTCAGGGACAACATGTTATTTTTCATTGGGTTGTTGGTTCTACTGAAGATATTGAATGGGCTCGTGAAGAACTTGATACTCTTTCTCAAAATGAATTCATTGAGATCCACGTCACTGTCACAAAGGGTACTCCGAGTATTACTGATATCAACGCTTCTGACCTTTCAGAGAAATCCTCAGTTTCTGATGCTTCAACTGATTACGCAATGGAGAAGACTTCAGGCTCAATTTCCATTCGCAGCGCTTCATATATTACATACAGCAAACGTCCTGATTTCTATGAGATTATTAGCAAGGTTGTTTCAGAAGCAAATGGTTCAGTTGCAGTTGCAACTTGCGGACCTGGTGCACTTTCTGATGCATGCCGTACTGCTACTGCTGAAAATGCTGATAAAGGCGTTGGTCGTGTTGAATACTATGAAGATGCTTTTGGATGGGCTTAATTAATTTTATTACTTTTAATTCTTTTATTGCACCTTTTTATTTCTATTTCCATTTCGGTTGGCTTGAGGCGCATAATTTTGTTTTCGTAGAACTTTTATAGATAATTTAGATTTCTTTTCTTCTACTATTTGACACTCTGTATTAAATTTCTTAATTGTATTCTGACGGGTTGATGAAGTTCTTGCGTTTGCTTTTTGGACCATAACTGATATAACCTGTCAATTTCCCCGCTTGAAAACTAACGTTATGTCAAAACAGTATACAGATGACTTAACAACAGCTCGATAAATATAAAAAAAGAAACTAAACAAAACACAAACACAGCATCGAAGAGTGCAATCGGAAGCTCCGCAGGGTACGGGTGAATTTCACTGCCGAGAAACGCACAGACTCATTGATCAGGTATTAAGTTAAAGTTTCGGAACTTCCGATGGGAGAAATCAGGGATTTTAACCAATCAATTCACTTGAAAGTAAAGGAAATTTAATCCTCCTTTGTCCAGATCGTCGTCTCTTGGAACCAAAGCACCGTTTAATGTAACGCCATACGCTATGTCCATTTTTTTTTTTCATACTTTTTGAGATGCTATTACTGGTTGATTGAGTTTTTTCACATAATTTCAAATGATGATTCGTCCGTGTCAAGACGTCGCCATTGGTAGCTAGACTTCACCAGACCAGTGAGCATCATGCACTGACCTTTACTCATCAAATTATCCTGTTCAATTCACTTGGCATACATTTTACAGTATTCTAATTTGCATAACAGCGTTTAAAAATGTCTGCCAGAAGATGAATTTGATCCATGCGGGATCGGTTATCGTCCCATAATGCACGGGGACTGTGCCTGTGCGTGGTCCAGATCGTTCATTCTGCGTTCAGCGCGAGTATGGATATCCACTTTCAGTGGTGTAACAAGTGTCTGAGCTGAAGCTATGGTGTCTATAGCAATGGATTTTGACTATAAGATGATGGGGCTTCCCGCCATCTCCGGATTTCAAACTATCCTGCACCTGATTTGTGACGCGTCCTGGTTCCCACACAGCTATACACAATGACTTGGTCAATCAATCCATTTACTGTACTAATAGTACTTAGCATTACAACATTACCACTTACAGCGGCATTTCGTGACTTCAGTGAAATCAATTCTTGTATTGCATGCTTCACGGCAGTTGCAACCAGGCATTTAAACATCACAGTTTTACCAGCTCAACGTTGTACCAGTAATTTATTCTTGGCTTCATTAACTAAATGTCTTCATCAATTCGCACCCCATAAGATCTCAGAATATCCTCTTGCATCAAGTTGTGATACATATGGAGCCCCCCTTACTGTCGAAAGCTTAGAATCAATTTACCAAAATGCAACTGAAACGAATTGGTATATTGAACTTGAATCTTTAGGAAGACGTGAAATTGTTAATGCTCCAATCACTCCAAATGCTACGTTGTATCATTTTCAATTAAGATCTCATCGTGCCTTAAATGGTGAGATTTGGAAAGGTACCTGGTTTAGGTATGTTATTCTATATCGTTATTCGTGGTAATAGTTGCTAATATTTTTTATTTGTTATAGTGAGATTTTATTAGGTTATTGGGCTGGATTATTTGTTCTTGCTGGATTTATCAATTTAATGACAAAAATTACACCATCAACAATGTTACGTTGGCGATTTGACTGGTTACGTTTCAACTTCATACTTCCAGCGACCTTCGGCAAACGCCATAGTCGTGCAATATCAATGCTCGGTTATATTCCTACAAGATTTCAAACAATTGTAATTACAATTTATTGTATTATGAATTTCTTAATGTTATCAGTTGGCTATAATGTATTAATGCCTAATGCCCGAAACTTTTCTCGATCAAATTTCGTACTTCAAATATTATCACATCGGTCAGGTGTTCTGTCATTTGGACAATTACCACTTGGATTTCTTCTTGGATTACGAAATAATTTCTTAATTTGGATGACAGGATGGTCTCAAGATACATTTATTACATATCATAAATGGATATCACGTACAATGTTTGCACATGCGGCAATTCATTCTGTTGCATGGACAATTAATGTTGTACAACGAGGTACATTTTTCAGGAATTATACATTCCCATATTGGAATTGGGGTGTTGCAGGTACAGTTGTCGGTGGTTTAATGATAGCATTTACATGGCAATTATTTAGAGTACGTCATTATGAGGTGTTTTTAATAATTCATATCATATTCGCTATTATGTTTATTGTTACCTGTTGGTACCATGTGGTTTTGGAAGATACTGGTTACTCTGAATGGTTGAAAGTTTCAATTGGAATTTGGTGCTTTGATTTTTTGGTTCGTGTTATCCGGATTATTTTTGCAGGTGGTATTCGATCAGCATCACTTTCAATTCGTGGATCTACATCAACTTCAGCAATTAGTAAAAATACAAGTGTGACACGTATTGTAATTTCACCACGACAACATTCAATATTTCAAACCATATATCCGGGTGCGCATATTTTCATATACGTTTTAGATCCATTTCATTTCTGGCAATCGCATCCATTTACAGTATTTCAATCAAATATTCCAGGAGAAGAAGATAAACTTATATTACTTTCACGGCCTAGAAATGGTATAACTAATGTTCTATTCAATCGTGCTTTGAATAATGCTAATGCAAGCATTAAAGTATTGGTTGAAGGTCCTTATGGTCATCAGATTAATTTAAATGTATTTGATAGCGTACTTCTTATTGCTGGTGGTATTGGAATTACCGCTATTCTTCCATATGCATTTCAACTTGGTTCATTACAACGTCGTGATAATGATGCGGATGAAGATGGAAAGAAAATGAAGGTCGTTGTGAATTGGATTATACATGATATTAGTGCGTTACTGTGGTGTACTGATGAAATTACTGCAATTGTTGGAACCGGAGCGGTTGATTTTCAAGTATATGTCACTGGTAATTCAAATGAGTCTACTTCTGCTTCAGTAGAAGATGCTGAGAAATTAAATGAATCACCAAGCAGTGACAATAATTCGTCAAATACAAGTGTTAACAAGCTACACCAATTGGATCTTCTTAATATCACTTACCAAAAACCAAGCATCTCAAATATAGTCACTGAATCCGCATCACAAACTAAAGGAACATTGGCAGTATTAGTATGCGGACCGCCAAGTATGAATGATGATGCGAGAGCGAGTACAAGCTCAGTTATAAAGTCTAAAGGAAATAACGGTGGTAAAGTTGAATATTTTGAAGAAGCGTTTTCTTGGTAGTATTGCTTTAGTGAAGGTTAATTTGTTGAAATACTGTACCCTTTTCAAATAACCAATCAAGTTCTTTGATTAGAATACTATGTTCGGTAGTATAATAACTGTATTGCTATAAGTTAAATTGCAATATATCTGAAATAGTCTAGACTTGAATATTGACCTGTCATTCTCTCGATCACGCCTTCACGAACGGTCAAGTCCGTGTTACTGCGTATGCTGTACTATAGCCAGTAGAAAAGCTTCGATTCCGTGGCCAGGATTCCGCTACTATATATACGTAGCTGCAGCCATCTTCAGCGATTAGTTGATTGGTGTAAAATGAGGCACTCGCTTCAGTACAGTGACTTGACCCCAGTCGGCCTTCAGAAGCGTGCACTCATCGTTAGAACCGTTCAAGTCGAACGAATGAATAAGAAATAGATGCTATTCTTCTACTGTATACACGAGCTTATAGCAAATTAAAAAACGCATACAGTATAGTGAATTTTGCACTTAATAGCATGATTAAATTATTCGCAAGTACGACGATGAATTGTCCCATACCGCTATATCAAAGTCCTATCAAAGTGACCAGGCTTTCGAAGGATCATAACCGTTCTATACATGTGATCGAGATACAAATGATCTGGCTCAAATACAACAAGCGTGCCTTAAAGCATTAACCGACCACCCCACTCCATTTTCCGTACCCCAAATAATTAGACTGTTGGTGAATTAAAAAATTGGCGAGTAACCTTCGTCGATCGCGGCTTGCAGACGGTTGTACAATCTAAAGCCGAGCATTGACCTGAAGCGAGTCAATCAAAAGCAATCTTTCGCCAGAGTGCTCACCTTAATTCTCTTCTCCAGACAAGCATCGTCCAACACGAGTCCAATTGACCTCTAAAAAGGGACTGAATCCCCACACCGTCCCCTGCCAACTGCACTTTGCAGCGGTGTTCTCCGACGAGAGTCTCGAACGAACACGCTCGCACGCGCAAACTCCCAAAGCCATGAAACAAGCTCCACCACGGAATACAACCGGACGCCGCCACGCTTGGACCGGCGCGCTGCTCCACGGCGCAACCGGTGCCCAGGCGCGTCCAGACTCGGCTGCGATTCTCCACTGTTTACTGTTCTCGACTTTGAGTGCTTGAACTTGCGTCCATCGCGGATCTGCAACGCCATTTCGTGTCTGCCGACCTCTAACTTGTGACAGTTGTCTGTGCTAAGTGCTTCATATCCCGTCAATGCCGCCGAGGCACGGCGCTCGGCAATACCGTCTGAACTATATCACCTGTTCACTAGATACAATGCCTACAATGTACGGCACAGTTCACAATTACACTACACAGAAATGACCTGTCTGTCGCCTTCAAAGTCCATCTAATTCTCGACCATGCACGTACACCGCGTGTACCTCGAGCTCCAGACTCCGATTTGCAGTATATCGTACAATCAAATGTCTTCATTTGACAGCTGGATTCTGTGACTTACTCGGTTACTCCTCATTTCATACTCGGTCCGTGCCACTTGAAGGCTCGATACAGCTAATAGTCTGATGTTTGCATTCAATCAAGAATTACTCCTCTTAGCTTCTCGCGGCCTCAAGAAATGACAGCTCTTCGGAATGTCTTGCGGGGCATGCACGGTGCACGGCTTGGAAGCTTCTTCCCATAAGATATATAAGAATCTCGAGACTCCCTATGGTCAATTCCATTCTTCATCTGTTATGTTGTTTGTGAAAGAGTAACCAGTCATCATGAAAGTTGGAGTTTATCTTGGTCTACTCATCGCGGCGGCGTCGCAAGTTGCCGCGTTCATAACCATGAACGAGGCTTATGCATGTCGAGAAGCAGCATTCGAATCTATAGCAACTATGAACTTGACAATCCTCTACTTTGAGCAATGTACCAATACTCGATATATTGCATCAATTATGAGCTGTTTACATGACCATGCACCTCCAGATTCCATTGCATACGCTGTCGAAAATTTTGGTTGTGATGAATATGGAGTTAATCTTACATATGCTTATGCTGAAGCTATATATCAGAATGCGTCCAGGAATGGTGAAATCGTGGATATCAATACGCTGGCACCTGGTGAAGTTGTTAATGCTCCAATTACTACAAATATGACTATTTATAATGTTACCTATCATTTTTATAAAAGCATGTACGATGATATTTGGAGAGGAACCTGGTTCAGGTACGTAACTGTATACTGTATAATTAATCATGTCAGTTTGCTAACTGGTACTGGTACAGTGAAATGCTTATTGGATATTGGTCACTTATTTTCATATGCGGTGGTATAGTCAATCTTATCACTAAAGTGTCACCCTATTCGCTTATGCACATTCGTTTGGATGGTCTTCGCAAATACTTTGTGCTTCCAGCGACTTTTGGAAAACGACATAGCCGTGCTGTATTTTTGCTCGGTTATGTTCCAACTCGACCACAGACCATTATTGTCGTTATCTATTGCATCATGAACTTCCTCATGCTTTGTATTAACTACGATATTGTTAATCCCAATCCATTTGGATTCACAAGCTACTTATTCATTGTTGAAATGCTTTCTCATCGATCTGGTATTCTGTCATTTGGTCAAATGCCACTTGTATATCTTCTTGGGCTTCGTAATAATTTCTTGCTTTGGATGACTGGATGGCCATATGATACATTCATGGTATATCATAGATGGGTCTCACGCGTTATGTTTATTCATGCTGCAATTCATTCAGTATGCTGGACAATTTATGGTGTTGAGAATCAATATTTAGCGGGCTATTACTCTGAGACCTATTGGATTTGGGGTGTCATTGCAACAATAATTGGTGGATTTATGCTTATTTTTGCATGGCAATATCTTCGTTCAAAATCTTACGAAATTTTCTTATTCTGTCATATTGTTCTTGCTGCAGTTTTCATGGCAGGATGTTATCTTCATGTTGTATTAAGTGATTTCGGATATTCTGAATGGCTTTGGGTTGCAATTGGATTTTGGTGCTTTGACTGTCTCGTGCGTTGGATTAGAATTATTGGTACTGGTGGAATACTCAAGTCTTCAATTTCAATTCGCGGTGTTTCGTCGTCTACAACTGATATCGACTACTCGGGCGCAATTCGACTCGTTATTAAGCCACGCAAGAATTCAGTTTGGCGAACATATTATCCAGGCTCATACATTTATCTTTATGTAATTCATCCTCTCGGATTTTGGCAATCACATCCATTTACAGTATTTCAATCGAATTTGCCTGGTGAAGAAGATTGTCTTGTATTACTTGCACGACCAAAGAATGGTATCACAAAGGGAATTTACAGACGTGCTATTAAAAATGACTGCTCAAATTTACGTGTTTTAGCTGAAGGTCCGTATGGTCATCAACATAATTTACATGTATTTGATACGGTACTTTTAATTGCTGGTGGAATTGGTATCACTGCTGTTTTACCATATGCGACAGAATTAGCTGCTGTCTCTAAGAACAATGGAACTGAAGAAGGAAAAGTTGCCAAGATACTTGTCAGATGGATTGTTCATTCAACTGATGCATTATCGTGGTGTTCTGAGGAATTATCATCAATCGCTGCCTCTCCAAATATTTCTCTTGAGATCTATATTAGCCATGGTAATAAATCAAGTATCAATAAGGAGAAGAACTCAATTAGTGATTCTTCATCAGCTGATAGTGTTGATGCAAATTCATCTGTCAATACTCTTGAATCATATGTCAGCTACAGCAAGCCAGATGTTAGTGTTATGATCTCTGAGACAATCAAGAATGCTCCTAATACTGTTGCTGTATTTGTTTGTGGTCCCACTGGAATGAATGATGATGCAAGAGCTGCGGTTGCTGCAAATGTTAATGAAGGTAAAGGCAAAGTTGAATACCTTGAAGAGGCGTTTGCGTGGTAGTGTGGTAAAGTCGTAGGTATACTGTAGTTAGGTTAGATAAGAATAAAGTAATTAATGAGAATAGAGAATATATGCTTAAGAAACGTTTAAATTAAAGATTTGAAATATACATCTCAGTGAGACAGACTTATTCGCTTTGGCTTTTGCTTTGGCTTTTAAAAAAAATAAGCCTAAAACTGCATGTAAGTGCGAGGTCGTGATAAGTGTGCATTGATCCGGGCGAAAAGCTTATCAAACTATATCGTACGTTATCAGATTGTTGCGGAGTAGGGTTTGATAAGACTTACAGTAACATTTGCCATCGGGCAATTTCGTGGCTCCACCGGATCAAACGATTGTCCAATGGTAACGTTACAATGGCTATTGTAAAGTATTCTAGGTTGCTACAGTACTGTATATTTGATAAGGAATTTTACTTTTGAAAGCGATTGCTTTTAGTGGGAGTTGCAAGCCAGAAGTTGGTAAGCGAGGATCGCCGAGTACTTTGACACCGAAGCTTTCTCTCCGAGCTTTTCCCGAGCTTTAGGACCTTTAGCAATTTAAATACATGTCCGTCTTTGCAACATATCATTGGTACAACTAAGGTTCCTACGGTTTGAGAATTCCACGAGGTGACTGACAGTTCTTAATTCCGCGTCGCTGCGGCAGCTGTTACAGTACTGTATTGACCCAGTACCAAGTTTGGACTAGGCTCTTGGCAGGGACACGCTATACTACCGACGTTGATATAGGCGAAGCTAGAGACCCTGCACCATCATCATCGCTTCGATCATGCAATTAGGAAGACCATAATGAGGTGAAAGAAGTGAGAGATACATCAAGTTTTTGACGATACCATGATATCGGGTACTGTACAATCCACATACATTGTGACACCGGCAATCAAAGAGTCTGGACCATTTAATATATGAATAACTTGCAACAAGCACGCCAGCACGGCATTCTGAGACAGCATATTGCTCTTCGATTCCCCATTTATTCCGCATGCGTGAGACAGCTTGCAAACTTGTATTTTGATTTCGCGATTCTCACTCAGATTTCGGCCACTCACGATCATCTTGTTTGATTCACTCATTAAATAATACCCCCATCGCCTCGTCTCGATCATCTGTCATTCAATAGTTGCATCAAACACACTTCTCTTTTTTTTCATAGGGAGTGACTTACGCGTCTTTTGAAGATCGAAGTCTAGATGCTATCATTTTGTTAATGATAGGCGCCACTTTCAGTTCAGATGCATGTACTTCGCAGAATATGTGGGGACGTGTGGGTTGACACATGTCGTGTAAACGAGATGATGGAGGTCGTGTGATATATACATTTTGAACGGTTGAAATGTGAGATTTTGGCGAATAATGGTTTGTATATTAATATCGAGGTGCTACTACAACATTTCATCTCAACTGGGCTCCTTGGAACTGTTCATTCAACTGCTATCAAGTAATCTGTCAAGCAAAGCAGCTATGAGATTTGTATTTGTTGTTACACTTCTCGTGTTTGCCGTGCGTGGTACGGCACTTCTGAATGTAAATGAAGGATATTCATGTAATCAAGCAAGTGGAGATTCACTTGCAGCCATGAATCTCTCGACTCTTCTATATCCTCAAAGATGTGTTAATCCTCGCTTTATTGCATCAGTTATGTACTGTATGCATGAAAAAGCTCCCAATAAAATTGGCGATTTAATTACTGCGATTTCTTGTGCTGCTTATGGAGTACCTTTAACAGTTGAAAAAGCTGAAAGTATTTATCAATCTGCTCTTGATAATAATGAATTTGTGGCTTTTGAAAGTTTGCAACCTGGTCAAGTTGTTAATGCTCCAATTACCACAAACACAACTTCTTATAACATTGTTTTTCCATACTATTCAACTTTGTTTAAGAATATTGATTTTGGAACTTGGTTTAGGTATGTTTGACTATTTTAGTTATCTTGTATGATTTACTAATATTTAGTGTAGTGAAGCTGTTATTGGATATTGGTCTCTTGTTTTCTTAATTGGTGGTATAATCAATCTATTCACTAAAATGGCACCTCGCGCATTACATCACCTTCGAATGGATTGGGTTCGCAAGTACTTTATTTTACCTGCAACATTTGGTAAACGACATAGTCGAGCTGTATCGTTTCTTGGATATGTGCCAACACGCATACAGTCAATTATCGTTTTTCTCTATTGTCTATTGAATCTTATTCTGCTTTGTGTGGACTACAACAGACTTTCCCCAATTCCATTTTCATATAACTGGTACTCGTATTCAGCCATGCTTCTTTCACATCGCTCTGGAATTTTATCATTTGGACAAATGCCATTATTATTTTTATTCCCACTTCGAAATAATTTCTTACTTTGGTTAACTGGATGGTCATATGATACATTTATGGTATTTCATCGGTGGGTATCTCGAGTAATGTTTGTACATGCAATAATTCATTCAGTTTGTTGGACAATAATTGCAATTCATACTAACGCCGTTGCTTCGTATTTCGCAAGTGTATATTGGAGATGGGGAGTTGCATCATCTGTTATTTCTGGATTTATGTTAATTTTCGCATATCAACCATTACGTTCTAAAGTATATGAATTATTTCTCGTGAGCCATGTTCTATTTGCAGTTGTTTTCATGGTCGGTTGTTGGTATCATGTTATACTTAGAAATTTTGGATATAGTGAATGGCTTAAAGTTGCAATTACAATTTGGGGCTTCGATTGTGCCGCCCGTTGGATTAGAATTATTGGAAATGGTGGAACTCGCAAAGCTACAGTTTCAATTCGTGGTACAAAGTCGTTCATTTCTGAAACTAAACATTCTCATGCAATTCGATTTGTTATTAAATCACCCAAGAACTCAATTTGGAACACATATCATCCCGGAGCACATATTTTTCTCTACGTTATTCATCCACTTTATTTCTGGCAATCACATCCATTTACGATTTTCAAATCAAATTTACCAGGTGAAGAAGATTGTATTGTATTAATTACAAGAACCAGAAATGGAATCACAGAAGGAATATATAGCCGAGCTCTTCAAAATAATATTGAAAATTTAAATGTACTGGTAGAAGGTCCTTATGGTCATAAACATAACTTGAATATATTTGATACAGTACTGTTTATTGCTGGTGGAGTTGGTATTACTGCTGTTTTATCTTATGCAACTGAATTAGTTAAGGTTTCTAAGAATGATGGCGTTGAAGAAGGAAAAGTTGCAAAGATACTTATTAGATGGATTATTCATTCAAATGATGCACTGTCATGGTGTTCAGAAGAGCTTTTATGTCTTTTAACAAATTCAAATATCTCGCTTGAAATATATGTGACAAATGGAAACAAATCAATTATTACTAAAGAAAAACAATCAATAAACGATACATCATCAACAGAAAGCGTGAACGACAATTCTTCGTCAATTGCAACTCTTGAATCAAATATTACATATGTAAAACCAGATGTCAATAATATGATTTCAGAAACAATTAAAAATGCTAATGATACTGTCGCTGTTTTCGTTTGTGGTCCAAATGGTTTAAATGATGATGCAAGAGCTGCTACTGTGGCTAATGTTGAAATGGGTAAGGGTAAAGTTGAGTATTTTGAGGAAGCGTTTGCTTAGTGATTTGTGCTTTGTTGGTTGATGAAGTGGTGATTTATCTTACGTTTATTAATCATGAGTGTGTTGTTGGACCTTATTTATTAAAAAAATATAACATTTACCTCTATTATTCTATAAAAACTTCTAAACGATATTATGTGTTCTAATGGTATACAAAGTTCCAACCCGTACTGAAACCAAAAAAGGAAACTGGTATCCGACTGGTATTGCGATATAGTTTTCATATAGTTGCTACTCATCTTTCACTAACAGGTGTCAATTTTTCTCCATCGTAATTCCAAAATCTATCATATGAAGCAGTAACAGCTGTATTCTTAACTTCCAAGACTTCAAACTGAGAACATCGTAAAGCTAATGTATCAATTAATAAATCATCGACTGATACTTCTGAATTTAATAATTTTAATTGTTTTAAATTTTTACAACGTGCAATAACAGCTGTTAATATTGAACAATCAGTTCCTGATCTTGTACCTGATATATCTAATAATTCTAGTGAATCATATTCATGTGGATTATACTCGTCAATTGTTAAATCACGTTCTTGATCAATTCGCTGCATTTCTGGTCGCATCCCTGGGGGACTATAAAATAATGATAAAGTTGCATCGTCAAATAGTGCTGCTTCTGCATCGTCAACGTATATTGGTCTATTTGGTTGACTAATAGGTGAAAGTCGTCGTGGAATTAAATAAGACCCTTTCAAAATTAAACTCTTGACGCCTTCGGGAAGTACTGGCATTCTCTTGAATAGACTATAAGACAAATCCACTGTTTTCAAACTCTTGCAATGTCGTAGATCAGATCTATAAGCAATATAATTATATAATCCATGACCTAAAATAACAACACCGCGGCATCGAAAAGTAACCAACTGCGGCATCCATCCCAACAATATATCCAAAGTTCTATGATCCAATAAATATGAATGACAATTTGGTTTATCGCCTTGATCATCAGATTCAATTGGAACTCCAATATGAAATACTCGTAATTTTGGAAGCATCATCCTATCTTTATATGCACTGATATTTGTTCTTGGTGAAGTAATTAATTGATCAATTAAACTTTCAGCCATACAAGATGCATGCATTAAACATTGTAAAACACGACCATTCATAATTCCAACTTCTCCAATAGCTTCATTAGCTGGTCTTGCTGTACAATGTAATTCTCTTAAGTTCTGAAAATGATTTCCATGAGGTGAAATTAGATATTGATAAAAATTCATCAGAATCCTTAATGGAAATTCTAATCTCTCGAGCCTTTCTAGTGCAGCTATAGTGGAAATTCCAAATGTATCACTATCATGTAAAATAAACGCAAATCCATCATCAACAGCCAAACTAGTAGTATTATCCAACAACCCGGAAACTTCTTCAATAAATTCTAAAGGACTAGTTTCCCCTGCGGGAACATGATCCATCCCGCAAGCCACTGTAAGATTATTTGACGGTTTATGTTGTAAAAGTGTTAAAACACGTACGATTGCAGGATACCCTTGAGATGGTTCAATAATTGATGGTAATAGTATCTCACGAACTCGACCTTGTGATCGTTTGATACAACTTACCAAACCTTTTGGCGAAATCAAATCACTTGACTTATAAAAACGAAAATCAAAACTTGTAAATGCTGTTGGACAAGAATGTAAATACGACCATATACAAGAATACCATTGACGAGAAACAGATTTTAACGTTAAGATCTCGGGATATGAAATCTGCTCCAGAATTTGCTCAGTAAGTTCAAGTGGTAACGCACAGACCGGATCAATAAGTGAAACTTGATATTGATCTCTGCGCCCGAGATAAAATATGTATTTCCATGCAGAGATTAAACATGATAAGATCGTGTATATCAGACGAATCAGTATCTTTTGATTTCTCCAACGATTCCAACCGTTATCTCCGTTTGAAATGTTACTAACAAATCCCATGATGTACCGTCGTCTCCACAGTAAAAAGATACCTAGTATAACAGCGTAGAGCAGTCTAGATAATGAGAAAAATACAAATACGTTATACATCGTCTCGTATTATTTTATGATGACTTACAGTATTTTGTTTAAGTTGATGGTGATTAGTTGAGAATCGAATCGATTGCTGTCATTGCTGTGTGCTTGACAAGTCGACTGAGTTTCCGTAAATCGAATGCCGGAAAATAAGCGAGACAGTACAATTCCCGTTGCTTGCGTTGCTTACAGCGGTTCTCCGAAATCGCCGAACGCTGTTCGCTCACCCGCCTTTCACTGACTCCGCGACCTGTCTACAGTTCCTCAAAACTCATCTATCGATATACATTGAAGTCAAATCAATTTTCTACAGCATCTTCATTGTCTCCATCAAATCCCGGCGGACTCACCGTTTCAATGCTGTACTCAGATCCCATTGTCCTTAAGCAAACAGATCCCGTCACCCGGCATCACGACCGTTATTATATCGCTCGGTCTAGTCTTCCCATCAACGTTAAGACTTCATTCAAAACTAGTGCAGGGACACTGCCAAGTGATAATCAGATAAATACGACGATAATTCGCTTAGAGTGCAAGATATTTGAGAAGTGCGGAGAAGTTGAGTAAGAAATTACAGTGTCGGTCGGTCGTCTGTGGTCCCTTATTGGAACTCGGAACTCTTGCTCATGTGCTCTTGCACATCACTACATATTAACGGTTTATGCTCAAACATCAATGTTCTAGCCTCATCTTTAATTCTATCTTCCCGCCTGAGACATTGATTCAACTGTATAACCACAAATAAATATCGGTACAATATTAGGAGAACTGCTACAGTATCGTACGAGGTCCTCAACCGTTTCAATCAATCCACTTCGCATCTTCGATCCGGGGAATGCTATCCTTAACATTCAAGATGATCATCGTGGTCTAGGCAAATCACACAGACCGCAACACAAGCCTCTTCTCGGAATGATTGGCATCCGCACGGACAATAACTGGTCTTCACACTAGGATAAATATTAAATACCCCATTCTCATATAGTAATTGAATGTAATATACCGTCTGTAACATTTCATTGTCATTGCTGGAGTGTCATGCAATCCAATAAATTATACCGGTCAACGCCCAAACGAATGAACAGGTCAAGTCTGGATTCATCTCCCCACATAATTGTATCATGTCGATACTGAACGTGACATCGAAGATCGCTTAGCGGTCATCAGTTAATGACATTGTACGACGTGACCTTAATTGTCAGTTGTGCAACGATGGATGAGATGGCGTGTTCTTCGTTTTGGATATCATAGATATAAAGGTCAACTTTCCCATTTTTCATCAAGTCAGCTACTTTGGCAGCCCGGTTCACAGGTATCGCAAAGTTGAACAACAATGCGTCTCCGCAATTTTCTACCTTTGACCCTCATTGCAGGCGTCTCAGCATTTCGCACTGCCAATGAAGCTTACACTTGCAGTGATGTTATTGGCGATAGTATGGTATCAATGAATTTATCAACTTTACCTTATGAAGAATATTGTACAAGCCATCGTTATATTGCTGCAATGATGGAATGCATGTATACAATGGCACCTAATAAACTTAAAGATGTTCTCTATGGAATTGGTTGTGAGGACTATGGAATTTCAATGACTCTTGAAGAAGCAATTCAAATTTATCAAGAAGCTAAGGATAATAATGAGTTTGTTGACGTGTATAGTCTTGCTGAAGGACAAATTGTTGATGCACCTGTTACAACTAATCAATCGGCTTACAACTTTTATTTTCCTTATATGGCTAGCGTGTATAATGATCTTTGGCGTGGCACCTGGTTTAGGTACGTTCCTTATATTCCATATCATGAACTAATTACTAACGTGACAGTGAACTTATTCTTGGATACTGGTCTTCCATTTTTCTATTTGGCGGTGTGACCAATCTCCTCAGCAAAGCTGCACCCTATGCATTTCTTCATTACCGGCTCGATTTTATTCGAAAGTACATTGTTCTTCCAGCAGCATTTGGAAATCGTCACGGTCGACCAGTTCGTTTCTTAGGATATATTCCAACTCGTCCGCAATCAATCATCGTGTTTCTTTACGTTGTCATGAACTTTCTCATGCTTTGCATCAATTACAATATTGTTTCACCAATGCCATTCGGTGTAACTCGTTTGTTATTTTTGCTAAGTTTACTTTCATATCGAACTGGAGTTATGTCATTTGGACAATTACCGCTTGTATATCTTCTTGGACTTCGTAATAATTTTCTATTATGGTTAACAGGATGGCCATATGATACATTTATGGTATATCATAGATGGGTATCAAGAGTAATGTTTGCACATGCAGCAATTCATTCAGTCTGTTGGACTTTAGATGGTATAATTAACCATTACCTTGCAGATGATTATCAAGAAGCGTACTGGATTTGGGGAGTTGTTGCAACAAGTGCAGGTGGAGTTATGTTATTATTAGCATGGCAATATTTACGATCTAAAGCATATGAGATTTTCCTTTTCCTTCATATTTCATTAGCTATTATATTCATGGTTGGCTGTTGGTTACATGTTGTACCGGATGACTTTGGATATAGTGAATGGTTGAAAGTTGCAATTGCATTTTGGGCATTTGATTGCCTTGTTAGAATTATTAAAATTATTGGAACTGGATTTTTTTTAACTTCGACAATTTCAATTCGTGGTATCTCAACTTCTTCCTCGTCAAATGATTACTCAGGTGCAATGAGAATCGTTATTAAACCTCGCAAGAATATATTCTGGAGAACTTATTATCCAGGATCATATATTTATTTATATGTGTTACATCCATTAGGATTTTGGCAATCTCATCCATTTACAGTTTTCAAATCAAATATTCAAGGCGAAGAAGACTCTTTAATTTTATTATCACGTCCTAAAAAAGGAATTACTAAAGCAATTTATAGAAGAGCACTTTCAAATGCAAATGAAAATTCAAGTTCAAATGCTAAAGTATTAATTGAAGGTCCATATGGTCATCAATTAAATTTAAATGTATATGATACAGTTTTATTAATCGCAGGTGGAATTGGAATTACAGCTGTTCTGTCATATGTAACTGAATTAATTTCAAACAAAAATCAAGATGGAAGTGAAAAAGGTAAAATTTCTAAAATTAAATTGAAATGGATTATTCATTCGATCGATGCTGTGGATTGGTGTAAAGATGATATTCAATCTATTGTTGATTCTGGATTTGTTGATGTGGATATTTTCGTTACCAATGGAAATACTATTACTACGATTACTTCAGAGGAAAGTAAGGCATGTGATGATAAATCATCAACTTCAAAAGAACTTAGTCCAACAACAACATCACTTTCATCATCTGTATTATCATCAGTTCAATATTCAAGACCATGTGTTCCTACAATTATTTCAGAAACTATTATTGAAGCTCCTGAGAGTGTTGCTGTATTTGTTTGTGGACCTGGTGGAATGAATGATGACGCTAGAAATGCTACTGCTAAGAATGTTGATGTTGGAAAGGGCAAGGTTGAGTTTTTTGAGGAGGCGTTTGCGTGGTAAGCTTTCGTAGAGTTTTGTAGTTTAATTGATAGTTATTTGAATAAATTGATTTTATTACAAGAACAATTAATTAGTTGTAGTAGATTTGATATCAACTGCAGTTACTGGCGCTGAACCGCTAACACGAGACCCAGAGTGATAATTTCTGTAAGCATGTGAGCAAAGGCTCTCATGTAAGGGTATCGTATATAGTAATGTGAAAGTGGACAACCCTAAGCCCATCCCACACTCATCGCCCCAACCAAGATCGCTCTAGAAGAGAGCAATTTTAGGCGATCACCGGACCAAGAATGATCCACGCGCACGTAACCGACGGTAGATCATCCAGATCTTCCACGATGACGCAATTTAAGTCGATCATATCTAAATCAGGTAGATCACTTCAGTCTTATGCATATACTTGGCCAATTAGAGCGGTTATGATGTTGCATGGTCTTTCAAGCCGAGGAACTAGTGCCGGTTATAGTATGTAAATTAATATGGCCTGTGGGTGATCGTCTGTTCTGTTAGCTTGGTTGTAGTTATATAAAGTCTCGTGGTCGCCAGTTCTGCTTCTTGACTTTGAACTTGCTCATCAGATCACTGAACACCGCTGCGCAGTCGATATAACACTCAGATAATATAAAAAATGTCACTCAAGTTCTTTCCATCCGTTACACCTAGGTATGTCCACGTTGATCTTCTAGCACTGCATTTGTATAAATTCGGGAGTGATAACTAACATGGATCCACAAGTGCTATCGCCATTGGTACAGTCTTTAGCCATGGCAGCAACTTAATCCTTGCAGCACCAGTCTTTGGTACTGCATATGATCGAGCCAAATCTGCAGATACACCTGAAGAATTTCTCAAATCCCGCGAAACAGCAGGTGCAGTTTCAGTTTGGGGATCATCACTTGTTGGAGCTGCAGCTAAAACTTATGCTGTTGCTGCTTTATTACAATCAACTGGTACAATGACCCAGAAAGGTGCAGCGTATTTGGGATTATTGCTGTTTACTGTTACTGCAATGCCTTCTGCTTTTATTCAGTAAGTTAATTGATTCTTTTGAAAGTGGTTGATTGATTAAATAGTACTAACCTTTACGTGCAGTATTTTCCAGGAAAAACGACCACTTGAATACACACTTGTGAAAGCAGTGTCAAGCTTGATGGATACAGTTGGACTTGCAACCACATTGAACTGGTGGGGTACCCGACCTGATCTCGTTTAATTGCGCATCTAATGGGCGGACTGATGGAGTTGTTTGTTGAGCATTATTGTAACTAGTCAGATGAGATATACAATATTTAATCGAAAACATGCTTGTAGAGTGTACAGTAGTGTGCAGTGCGAGTTGCTGCAAGCAGGGGAAGGGCAATGAGTATCACGTGCCCTTTGCGGTGACCCGGCGGCACGTGGCGCCGCGTTCATTTCGGATTGGCGGCGATGGCGCGGCTCATTTTGGTGGTGGTGTTTCGTGTTGGGCGACACGTGCCTGGCCGAGATTGTCTCCGCCGGCCGCTCGTTCACGATAGACAACTGGAGTGCCTTTTCCATCGCGGGTGCTGACGAGACCGGTTGCAGTAGCCAGACACGGCGGCGTGTGTTATCGCGTCATAATGAAGTTCGGACAACGTCTTAAAGACTCTCTTATTAGGTACGTGTTGTGGTGCGCGTTCTGCGGTTTGTTTTGGTGCGCTGGACTAATGAAGTAACAGAGATTACTATTACTACTACATTGACTATGAGAATCTCAAAGCACTTCTCGACGCGCCTCCAGATGGATGGACAGAAGATGCCGAGAAGACATTTGTACGAGTATTAGAAGATGAATTAGAGAAGGTTTATGATTTTCAAAGATTACGAACATATTCAATCAACAAACTTGTTAAACAAATGGACGAGAAAGTTCAACAAGCAGTTAGGTCTATTGATACTTCTTCACCACTTTCAGAACAAGCATTTGAAGATTTGGAATTAGATTTGGAAGAAATTTTATCAGATGTTCATGATTTAGTTAAATTTACTCAGTTAAATTATACTGGATTTCAAAAAATTATAAAGAAGCACGATAAAGTTACTCATCAAATTCTCAAACCAATCTTCGCTGCTAGACTTAATTCAAAACCTTTCTATAAAGATAATTATGATGCTTTGATTGTTAAGCTATCTAAACTATATGATCTTGTACGTACTCGTGGTAATCCTGTTAGAGGAGATTCATCAGCTGGCGGAGGACAACAGAATTTTGTTCGCCAGACTACGAAATATTGGGTGCATCCGGATAATATTACAGAATTGAAATTATTAATTCTTAAACATTTACCTGTTCTTGTATTCAACTCTTCAAAAGAATTCGAGAAAGAAGATTCAGCAATCTCGTCTATCTATTACGATAATCCAGACCTTGATTTTTATCGTGGTAGACTTGAAAAAAGTGAAGGTGCTGAAGCTATCAGGATGAGATGGTATGGTGGTATGTCAAGCGATACGGTTTTTGTTGAACGTAAGACACATCGAGAAGATTGGACTGGTGAAAAATCAGTTAAAGCAAGATTCATGTTAAAAGAAGAGAATGTAAACGCGTTTATGCGTGGTGAATTTACAGTCGATCAAGCGTTTAGAAAACTTCGTGATGATGGAAAGAAAAGTGTTAAAGAAATTGAAGATTTAGAACAATTAGCAAGAGAAGTTCAGTATACTGTTCTTACAAGAAAATTACAGCCAGTTGTTAGATCATTTTATAATCGTACTGCATTTCAATTGCCAGGAGATGCACGAGTACGTATTTCACTTGATACGGAATTAACAATGGTTCGAGAAGATAATTTTGATGGAAGAAGAAGAGCAGGTAGAAATTGGCGTCGAATGGATATTGGAGTTGATTGGCCGTTTAGTCAATTACCAGAAGCAGATGTTGAACGGTTCCCATATGCGGTGTTGGAAGTTAAATTGCAAACCCAGATGGGTCAAGAACCTCCAGAATGGGTTCGTGATTTGGTTGCTTCACATCTTGTTGAAGCAGTTCCAAAGTTTTCAAAATTCATTCATGGTGTTTCTACATTAATTCCAGAACGAGTCAAGTTGATTCCTTTTTGGTTGCCACAGATGGATGTCGATATTAGAAAACCAATGACCCATCAATTTGGATTAGAAAGACCATCAACTGCAACATCATCACAATGGAATTCAGATCATATGTTACCATCGTCAGTTGAAGGCGATGTGATTATTCAAGGTCATGAGAACTTTGAAGATGAAGAAACTGCAATTGCAGGAGTTCATAATAATCATAGACATGTTCCTGTAAATGGAGCAGCAGGTGTATTTCAAAATGATAATGAGGGAGATGAAGATGAAGAATTGCTAGAACATATTCCATTGCTTGGAGTTGCAAGAAATATGAGAGCTCGTTCACAGCGTAAAGAAAGGTTTAATAGGTTTAATGAAACTATTAGACAAATCGGTGATAGCGTACGTACATGGACCGAGAATATTATATTTGAGCCGGAACAAGGTGAGAATGAAAGTGCAACAGCAGCTGCTGCAGGGTACGAAGGACGGAATGGATATGTTGAAGAACGAGTATTTCATGCGCCACCAGGTAAAATGATTCATGTACCAGTTCGAATTGAACCAAAAGTTTACTTTGCCAATGAACGTACATTTTTAAACTGGTTAGAAGTTGGAATCATGTTATCAGCAGTTTCAGGGTCACTTAAATCATTTGGAGATGATAGAGCAGTTCAAGCAAGTTTTGGATTTATGGCAACAGCTGTTGTTATGGTTGTTTATTCTTTAGGTTTATATCTTTGGAGAGTTCGTGCTATTAGACTTCGAAGAGCTATTCGTTATGATGATCAAATTGGTACAGGTGTTGTCTGTGGTGCATTTATTTTATCTATTTTTGCAAACTACGTTATCCGGGCCATGTGATGCATGAGTTATATTAATTAATCAATTAATTAACCAATTCACTTCAATTCAATTCATATCAGCATCGACATCGTACGGTACTATAATGAGTTCTATATTAAATGATTTTAAAAGCGAGGAGCGTATCCGTACGCGCGCGAAGAGTCAATTAAATTAAAATGTGCTTGAAGAACCAAAAGTTTGAGTCGATATTCTTATTTCATTCAGTTCAAGCCGATTCAGCTTGTTGCTCTTTTAACTGTCTTTTTGTCTATATAATGAGAGTGTGTATTTAGTTTGGGCATAGCATTATTATAAATACATACAGTGCAGTACATGAAACAGCGGTTTACGGCGCTCTTCGTGTGTAGTGGTGCAGTGCGCCGAATATAGAACGGAAGGGCGGGGGATGTGCGGTGGCGTGGCGCCGGCTGTCACGTGCACGGGCCGAACCAGCCACGGCGCACGGACGGAGCCAGCCATTTTTAGACGCGCAGAGTGGATTCAGTGGATTCAGATTCCAGAGGGATACACGAACTCCGTACGAGTTGGATATATGCTCGCAAATCGGTTGCTTGAGGCGTAGCAAATGGAGTAAAGTAGTGGGTGCATCGTACCTGTGAGTATTCAGTACTGTAGTCCGGCGACGCGTGCCGGGGCTAACTTGGAGGACTGCGGAGCCCTGTTCTGGCGCCATAAACACGGCCAGGGCAGCCGACGCCTCAGCGACGGATGACGGATGACGCGCCTCGCTGGCCCAGCCCAAGCACGCGCAAGCACGCGCAAGCCCCAGCATTAATAGCGTCTCGGCTACTGCAACGAGCGTTCTGGGTAAACAAAGTGGCCATTTATAGTGTCGTGTCCGAGCTCCTGACTAAACGACGCTGCCCGTGCAATTCGTGTAACGCGTGCTCGGCGCGTTCGGACGCGTTGGCGCACCGCAGCCCAGCCACCGCTCCTGCTCACATAAAGCCCGGCCCGCTCGCACGGCCGTACTCCTCCTCCTCCTCCTCCTCCTCCTCCTCTCTTCCTGTCTTCACATCCACACTCACCTCCCCTCCACATCCACCATGCGTGTCCTCTCAGCATCGCTCGCCGCCTTCGCGCTCGCTACTTCCGCACTCGCTCAGTCTTCCTGCAGTCCTCTCAGCGACTCCAACTGTCTTCCGACTGATCCCGGTCTCGGCACCACTCTGTCAGTTGATTTCACCCAGGGATCCAATGAGCACTTCAGCACCACCGCCGGCGGCGATTTAGTGTCATATGATCCCACCGCTGGATTATCAATGGAGATTAATGGTCTTGGTCAATTTCCAACTGTTGCCTCTGATTTCTACATTTTCTATGGCAGATTAACAGTCGTTGCCAAAGCTGCCCCTGGAACTGGAATCGTGTCATCTGTTATTTTAATTTCTGACGATGGCGATGAACTGGATCTCGAGTGGGTTGGAACAGATAACTTTCATCTGCAAAGTAACTTCTTCTCAAAGGGAAACACTTACAGTTACGATCGTGGTGGAATGCATGATGTCGATGATCCAACTGGGTCATTTCACACATATACTATGGACTGGCAACCAGATCAAACCACATGGTCAATTGATGGTGTCGTTGTTCGTACTCTTGCAGCAAACAATCCACAAGGTTACCCTGAAACTCCAATGATGGTTAGAATGGGCTCTTGGGTTGGTGGCGATCCTAATAATGCCCCTGGTACAATTGGTTGGGCTGGTGGTATTTCTGACTTTGTTGGTGCTCCTTATTACTTCAATATCCAAAGTTTGGAAATTCAAGATTATTCGTCAGGCTCTGCTTATAGATATACTGATATGACTGGTTCCGCTTCTTCTATCCAGGTCATTCAAGGTGATGGTCCTGCTGTTCAATCGTCATCCATTTCAAGTGCTATTCCAACTTCGTCGACCACTTCATCTACAACAACATCAACAACTTCATCCTCCACTGGCACATCAACCACTTCCACTACTTCATCTTCATCGTCAACCTCAACTACTTCGACTTCTACTTCAGTCACACCAACTCCAACCACCTCGTCAACTTCGACTACTTCCACTTCCACCACTTCATCGTCGACCACCTCGTCAACTACACCATTGTCGACTTCCTCAACTACCTCTTCATCCTCGACTTCATCGACTTCATCGACTTCATCGACTTCGTCGTCGTCGTCGTCATCGTCATCATCATCAACTTCCTCATCGTCGTCATCATCGTCATCGACCTCATCATCATCCACCACCTCCATCATCTCATCCTCAACATTCATCCCACCCACCACGATGATCGCACCACTCCTCAACACCACCACCTCACCAACCAGCATTCCAACAACCTTCATCGTTCCCACCAACATTTCCTCAACAATCTATTCATCACCATTCACCAACACCTCTACTACATTTACCCCAAGCACACTAATTTCAACAACCACTACTTTCGCAACATCAACTTCAGCAACAGATGTCGCAACAGCCACTACAAATGCAGCAAAAGCATTATCTGTTCCAATTGGTGGTCTTTTAGCTATTTTAGTCGCCATCATTTAAATTAACACACATGCATTTATTCCGTTGATTTATTTGTCAATATTTAAGTCATTATCGCGACAGGAGATTATATAGTGCGGTCGAAAGGTTAATTTATTATTTAATTAGTATGTAAATATTTTATTGCGTTGCGATTTATCATTTATTGGTTTTATAGTTAAAGTCATTTATTTAAGGGATCATGGTGTTTCTATTTATTGTTAGTTAGTTATGGAAAGTCTTTAAGATATATTGCATTATTTACTTAACTTCATCCCTGTAATAATTCATCTCCTGATCTGTAGCACATTAATTTAAACAAAATGCCAGCACAAAATGTCAGCATATTTACAAATAGTATCGCAGCCCCACTTCACAATTAAGAATAATGCCTCGAGCGTAAGAATGAACCGAGACGCGTAACGTACGTGCACCGTGTGCACCATGGCGTAAACTGTTTATTAAATTAATTTAACGGTAATTGGTTTAGGGCATTTATACTCGCTTGTTAAGCGAAATGGAAAATTAGCGAACGCGTCGACGCGTCGTGAACGCGTTCAAGCCGCATGCTTCTAAACAACTTAAAATAGTATATATTGCCTTGTACAGGAGTTGTGAAGAGTCTGATTGTGAGAGCTGAGAAGTGGGTTTATATGGTTAGAAATGTAGTTAATTTAACTTAATTATTACTATTATTATCGTATAATAACTATCCTGACAAAGTCCTAACAACGTGATGTCGTTGTGTATTTGCGTGATAAGCCTTGACTGATATAATTGAGCTTGTTGCATATATTCACATAACAACGATAATAATACAAACTGAATGCGACTATTCTGATTCCTCCTTCTATTATTGAAACATGCTGAAAATTGATTGCGCATTTCCCATTGTATCATGCTCCTCAATTGTTTTCATTTCCAGTGATCTAACTCTTGATACAGGCCCCTCGGCTGCGCTTGCTTGCCTTTGTTCAGCCGAACCCGGACACGAGATCGCCAAGATCTTATCAGTTATCAACTAGCGCCGCGTCTCATCGCGTCGCTGTTGCTGCGCACCCATGCTAATCGCGGTTGGCCGTGGCTGGCGACCGCACCCGGTGCAATGCCATCCACCTTGTTAAGGCGCTGATTCTGCGGTTTGCAGAGTTCACTTCAGTTTGGTTTTATATTCCGCAGTACCTCAGTTCTGTCTACCGCGGACCAGATCACTTTTCCGCCGCGAACTCGATCTTCGCATGCCACGGAGAACTGTCCCAATTCAACTCGCTTTCCAAGCCGGACTTACAGATACCGCGCTGCTATGAGTGCTTAGAAGCTGCGCTCCCGCAGTCCCGCCCACCTCTGCAAGATCCAGCTTCGTCGCTTCGATAACTGTTCATCATGGCTGTTGCCTCAGCGATTGTTGTTCGCGTTTGCATTTCGCACTTCCTCTCAGCATGGAACTCTCGCATCTT
Organism: Myxozyma kluyveri; assembly: GCA_030568365.1. Classification (NCBI taxonomy): domain Eukaryota; kingdom Fungi; phylum Ascomycota; class Lipomycetes; order Lipomycetales; family Lipomycetaceae; genus Myxozyma; species Myxozyma kluyveri. The sequence continues at coordinate 85,928 of JAJLTX010000028.1, read as the reverse complement.
TGAGTTCTCTGCTGTGCTGTTCTTGGCTGCAATCTTTCCGGGAACTCTTATGCCCTCCTCAGTCTACGCACTTGTTCGTGCACTGGCCGCCATCGTTCTTGCTCCTGCAGTCGGCAATCATATCCAGACGGTCAATCGGCTAGTGGTCGCTCGTCGTTCGATTGTACTTCAACGTGCCTCAGTCGCGCTATCCTGCGGTCTCTTCGTTCTCATGCTCCATTTGCGCAACACTGGCCACACCGCTAAATGGATCAGTATTACTTTCATCACCATTCTATCTGTCTTTGCTTGCATGGAAAAACTAGCTGCCGTCATGAACACAGTATCTGTTGAACGTGACTGGGTCGTTGTAATTGCAAGTCCCTCGGCCACCGGCATGTCCGAAGCCGATTCCGAAGAGAGTTTGCGCCATCTCAATTCATTAATGCGTCGTATCGATCTAATTTGCAAGCTTGCTGGTCCTCTTGTAATCTCATTTCTTGTCGGTTTCACACTTGTTGGTGCTATGTGGCTACTTTTGATCACAAATGTAGTCTCGGTCTTCATTGAGTATCTGTCAATCGCTGAAGTTTACAGACGCGTCCCAGAACTTGGTTTGCTGGTTAATTCTGGATCTGATGACAACGAGGCTGTGCCTCTTGCTGGAGATGATGATGCGGACGATTCAGCTTACAGCAACCTGCCATCTTCCACTACTCCATCAAAGCAGTCATCACTGTCAATTTATATCCACCACAAAGCATTCCTACCGTCGTTTGCTCTCTCGTGTTTATATCTTACCGTGCTGTCATTCGGAGGTCAATTCGTCGTCTACTTACTTGCTCTTGGTTACTCTGCATCAGCCATAGGTATCCTGCGTACATTCTCAGTCGGTTTCGAGCTTTGTGCAACATGGCTTGGTCCATTTGCAATGGCAAAGGTTGGACCGATCCGCGCTGGTTTATGGTTCGTCAATTGGCAAGCAATTTGCTGTGTTGCTGCCGCAATCATTACTTTAAAATCAACTGTTCCTACCGAGAACCATGACACAGATTTGAAGTTACGAAAGTTCTCTATTGCTTCATTTGGATCATTAATGACTGTTATTGCAGTTATACTTTCCCGTATCGGATTATGGGGTTTTGATCTCTGTGCTCAATTTATAATTCAATCAGAAGTTGAACCCGAACTTCGCACTAAATTTTCCGCAGTTGAATCTGCATTTCAAAATGGATTTGAACTTTTGGCTTTCGCATGTACAATTATATTCTCTACTCCTAATGTATTTTACATTCCAGCAATTCTTTCGGCTTGTTCTGTTGTAACTGCTGCTATTATTACTGCAGTTTATACACGTCGTGAACGTAAACATTTATTACATACTGGATCTTGGATCAATCTTTTGAAAAAATCTGAGACTTCTCAACGGAGGAGTCAAGCTTGTGATAATGTGATGCAGGATCAAATTGATGAAGAGTAATGAATTTACAGAATAAATATTTTAATAAAAATATAAATATAACAGCGAAATTACAAAAAATGTAAATTCATCTAACATTTGGTCCTCCATTCTAGCATTTGGTTGTTGCATTTTCTTTCTCATCATCACCATCATCTGGAGAATTATACAAACCAAGTGATTGTTCTTCATAAGCATTTGTTCTTCAAATACTAATTGCAATTGGCGTAACTGAAATATACATCATAACCAAATAACTAACTTGAACTGCTGGATGTAATAATGATAAATCGACACCTGCCAATCCCGCAGTTCTTATTGAAAATGCTTGAAATAATCCATCGACTATTTTCTGTCCTGCGTCAAATGTTGATATGATTGTACTGCTTGAATCAAGAACTGAAAATAAAATTATATCGACTGAATGTAAGAATTGTAATGATTCTTACCGTAATCTATACTGTAACGAGCAAACGAAAACAACATGATAATACATATGAGTGTCAAGGTAATACTGCCTTAACACCTGTGACACACGGACGTACGTGTCACGCCGCCACGCGCCCCTTTATTCTCTTAAGTCGCCGCCCCGCAAACCCCAATTATTTCCCCAGTCATTACTTCTCACTCTACATTTCTCACTCTACACTTCTCACTCTACACTTCTCACTCTACACCTCGCACTTCGACACACCTGTTTTCGTGTTATATCGCATAAGCTCTGATATGGCCTCATGCGTCGCAGGCTCACAAGAGCCGACATCAACCGCCTCACTAATAACCGCTTCACTAATAACCGCCACCGCTGCAAAGCCTTCGTCAGGATTGTCAGTATCGCCAGTATCGGCAGTATCATCCGCATCGGCTGCATCGTTCGTATCGTCCAAATCATCCGGATCGTCGGCATCGTCGGCATCGTCAGCATCGTCAGCATCGTTAGCAGCTTCCGCGGCTTCCGCATCGTCCTTTACTGGGTATAATTATGACTCCAGTGAGCTCTTGATTGGACTATCAGACTATGCCTTACAAGTTCCCGCAGACAACCGCTCGAGGTACATAAAACAAGCGTTCAATAATGCAATGAAAATATTAAACCAGCGTGAGGATAATGAAGTCCAATATGCAATCTTCGACCACGTCACCAAGCAAAGAATTTGATGTGATTGATGCCGAAGGATTTACGCGCAATAGGCTCACTTGCTGTGCTGACATCGAGACGCTAATTGTGAAAGTGCCTCTTTTCTCGCATGAAAGACTAAGTTTTGTTCTCAATTATTCGATTGTGGGCACGTTTAGATCGTTTGGACTCCATCCGCTTTCGGACTATGATGGGCTGAAATCCGCAAAGTTTACGGCAGGCGGAGTCACCAGACAGGCCGACGAATCCTTCAAGCCTATAGTGCGAGGTGAGCGTCTGGATTGGCCAACGCTCGTAGTCGAGGTTGGTAATTCACAAACTCTGCCAAATCTCAGGAATGCTGCACGTTGGTGGCCGCTTGTGTCTCAAGGCAAAGTTCGAATTGTTTTGATCGTGGACATCAACAAGACGAGAAGAGAACTCAACATAGAAAAGCGGCAAATGGTGCCAGGCACCCCGAGATACATTACGCGCGCATACGAGAAGAGCCCACACCCTGAGTACATACCAGATTCAGTGCAGAAAGTAAAAGTCGGCCGGGATAAAGTAGAGGGTGCGCCTCTAATTCTCGAGTTCAGAGAGATCTTTCTTCGTGAGCCCGTCGGTATCGAACGGGATATCGAACTCGGGCAGGATGTGCTGCATATATATAGCTTTTAGTGAAAGTCACGGAAGCATCTGTCAAGAAGTCCAGTATGTGCCTCGTCGACAAATATCCGCCACAGCGACCCTTAGTGCCATAGAAGGGAGACCAGGTTTGGAAAACGATGACAAAAGGGCGGGCTCGGAGAAACTGCCAATTGCCGAATATGCACCGCCACTCCATCACAAGCCGCCACGGCTCGACCATGATCGAATCTCCAGGGAGTCACCGGATGCCCTCTCACCGTTGACAACTCAGTCTGCTCCCTCTTCAAGAATATCATTGGTCATTCAGGCACTCTTATTGGGTCGCCAGACAGCACCTACCAGGTGACATTGGTCTTTTCATACAACGTTTATTGCTTCTTGGAGTAGTCCTTTAATGATAGTAGTTGGTGCTGGGTGATACTGATCCAAGAATACTGCTTTTGAAAAAGCATATATATTCGTGATACAACTGCAGCCAAATTTGCCAGCAAGCTGTAAGACCTTCGTTGACTGCCAAACCTGACGACGCGTCAACCAGATCCACCTAGTTGAGTCTGCCTGCTCCGACGAGCAACTCGCGGAGTTGCGCTTTGCTTCGCTGGAGTCCTGCCCGAACTTGGTCATCAGGGAAGGAGGAATAGCGGATGCTGATCATGTCTCTCATAGAATATAAGTAATTAAAGTCAAAAGTCAATTGTCGTCAAGCCGATAAATGTTGATAGTTCCCGTCAAGACAGATAACTGTAGAAATAGTTAACATTAATTATATTGTAAATATATGTAAAGAAGTGTGAAGATAGAGTGACGTACCTTTTCAAAATCTTTACAAATGCCAAATACTGAATGAATCACTCAATTCATTTTTATTGAGATTATTTGATAAAACTTGATAAAATTGTCTGAATTAATTGAAAAAAAATAGATCTATTAAATTGCTGGTTTTTAAATCATTCAATTGAGACATGAAGCTTACTCACCAATAGCTCTTCCCCGTGTCTCTCAGCTTCACCCGCCTTACGCCTCCACATCCACTTCAACTCCCATTTCCACATTCAATAGAATCATCCCATCTCAATTCCTCTTTTCCAAATTCAATTGCTTGGCACAGCAATTGTCTAGTACGCTCAATCCTTCTTCTCCAGTTTCAATTGCTTGGCATAATTGTTATCGAGTGTACCGCAAGATCATCGAGACATACAGTATGATTTTTGTTGGTCTTGCCCGAGGGCAGTCACTCGAGGAAGGTGCGGCTTTGGCGGACGTCGAAAATCGCTGGCACCCGCGTGCCCTCGCGTCTCGACTCGTCCTCATGGCCGGCCACCTTTGCCCATGGCATCGAGAGATCATCGCGTTGCTTTACTTAAGTTTAAAAATACTATAAGGACGATACAGGTAAAATGATTTAGCTAATATTATCTGATTAAACTCTATAACAACAACTACAATAAAAAAGCACAAAATGAAATCAAAAAAGCTCATCAATTGGACCCCGCAGGAAAGTATTCAAATGGTTTAACATCAGTAGGTAAAGTGATTTCATAAACAAGTGCTTGATTATCTAAATTATATCCACTTTGATCTCTATATTTAATATTTCCAAAATTCAACTTTCCCTTTGTGGTCATGAAATCATCATCAGATGTAATAATCATATAATATTTTCCATCATTTCCATCTTTTCCATCTGCTGGTATTAATACGATTCCTTCCCATTTTTCATTTAATAACATCCAATCTTGACTACCTCCATTATGTAACCCTGGACCAAATTTATTTAACTGTGAATTCAAATTAACGTCAACGAATGAACATGTTCTTGCTGTTACAATTCCTGATTTTAATTCTCCTGATGGTGCAATTGATCCCCCCACTGAATTATATTCACTTGATGAAGCAATATTAGTTGCAGATGTAATATCGATGATATCAACATGTCTAAAATTTGAATGAGTTCCATCATCTTGACCATGTCCGAAATTCGAGTCTCGTGGAAGATATAAGAAATGAGTATCTGATAACGCGTATAATTCAGATTGAGAAGCAGTACGAGGATTTGAATCAGCATCTCTAGTTGGATCAATTACTCTAGGAAGTTCAACAACATATTCGCCAACTAATTTATTAATTCCATTTTGAATGTCGTATTTAAATAATCTTGTAAATTGACTTGTTGTTTTATCATCACCGCCATCTTGCATTGTAGCAGATTGAAGTAATGAGTATAAATATTTTCCATCAGGTGATAATGAACCACCTTCAAAACCTTGATTGTTATTTCTACCTGAATCTGGATTATGTGGACTAACATCATGATTTGAATCATCATTAATTCTAGGTGAATCTGCTGAAAAATTATCAACTCCATGACGTTTTGGAATTAATGCATCAATTGGCCGAATCGCATCAATCATCATTCCAAATGAGTTAAATTTATACATGTATGGTCCATATTCATCAGTAATCCAAAATCCATTTTCAATTGATCCTCCAATAACATTAATTGATTCAGGATCAAAACAAACTCTAACTGATTCATCTTGTCCTCCCCATGAAGTCCATCCATTTCCTTTAAAAGTTGCTGCAGGAATTGGTGGAAATCCTGGAAATGTTAAGGTTGTGTCACAATCATATCCTGATAATGGATTTCCATATGGATCTGTAAGAATAATCGTATCAAGTAATGTCCAATGAAGATTTGGTTGATAAACACCTTCAGGGTGAGGAATGAATGAAATACCAAATTTATAAACACGAGGTTCGAAATTTGTAGTACCTTGAGTGTTCCAACCACGATCAGGTAAGTTGTATACAATTGCTGAAATGTTTTTTAAACCAGATGAAGTAGTGGTTACTTTAACAGAAGATCTTTCAAGTGTAATACCTGATCCAAATGACATTGTATCACCAAAATTATCAACTGCATCTCCATGAACATATCCATATCCTACCATTGAATTGTAAATAAATGTATCAGCTCCACATTGTGTTGTTGTTACAATTGAAGAGGTAGGTGCTGCAACGACGATTGTTGCAAAAGCAACTGCTGCAATCGCGAGGAACTTCATATTGAAACGAGCGACGCGTGAAGTGAAGTGTCAGTGAAGTGTCAAAGTACGATGGCGATGGGTATTTCGGGGTATGAGCGGACGCCGTATTTTATAAACGAACGCGAACGCGTCGGCATATTCAAGCTTCGACCACATCGAATGGCATTCAAAGTCCAGACAGCATATAATAAAGTTAAAGAGGCATTCTGAATAAACCAGAATAAGAAGCGACAACGTTAAATTCATATAAATTTAAAAAAAAAAAAAACGCATTAAGTTTCCAGATGAAGATAAAAGGGGTGACTTGTTGAAATTAAGTTGAAGCCAATTAAGTGAGGTGAAGATACACGTGTAGAAAAGTGTGAGGAATGATTGGCGCAGTTGAAGCACGTGTTGGGACTGTGCTGCGTTGATGAGTTGATTGGTGAAGTGTAAGACTGAGAATTTTGAATTCACGATCGTGGAAGACTGAATATGGATTGTTGAGATTGTGTTGCATTCTTGGCATTGATACATTTGAGCTTGAGCTTGACTGGGTGAGTGGTGTGTGGTGTGAGGTAGGTGAGTGGCTGACGGTTCGTGCGACGCTGTGCATTAATTAGCCAAGTATCATAACGATTGCTTGGGTTGACGTTGGCATATGAGCGTGATTAAATGTCATTGAATCATCTGTACCTTAATTGAATAGTATCGATGATGAATGAAGAAGGTAGTAGTAGTGATAGTGGAGAAGAGGAGTTGAGTGAAGTTGTGAACGGCAATGATTGGATGCACGTGATGCAACGCCGGTTGTCAACGATTATTCGACGATGCGGAGAAGCTACATAGGCTGGTAATTTTCAATTGGATTGATTTGAACAATCTGATTTGCATTAAGATCTCTAATGCGATCAATTGCGTGAAATAAATACTTACGAATTGTTATTATTTTTTATTCGGCGTAAATTACCCAATGCTACAAAAATAGACCTATCGAAAATATCCATCTAACCAACTCTTGAGTTACTCAATAAACTTCTCAACAGCCTCATTAAACTCTGCGTCTTTCTGTACATTAACCAAATGCCCAGCACCGTCAATAATTAATAATTTAGTACCACCAACAATTTGCATAACTTTATTAGAACCAGGTAATGGACCATCTAATTCACCAGCAATTAATAAAACTTCTTTACCTTGTCCACGTGTTTTAATATCTTCTAAACATCCAGTTAAATCAAAACTTTGTAATGCTCGTATACATGCAACTAATCCTTGTGGTGTTGCGTTGTTTAACATGTTTAATAGTTCTTCTTTTCTAGTAGAATGTGATTCTAAATATTCTTTACCTTGAGTACCAGGAAACCATCTATCAAGAGTTAAAGGAGCTAATTCAGCCATTCCTTTTTCAAAAGCAAGTTTAATTCTTGGTGCGAAAATTGGATCTTCATATCCAATTGGTGGCGGAGGAGGACTTTGAATTCCACTACCTGCCGCAACGATTTTACCAACTCTTTCAGAATATTTGGATTTTAATAATATTGCTGTTGTTGCACCCATACTTACACCTATGAAAGCATGCAATCTAACAACATTTAAATGATCCATAAGTTCAATAATATCATCAACCAAGTCATCAAATCGTAATCCTTTCCCTTTATAATCAAATCCATCACTTCCATCTTCTGTTATAACTAATGGCGAATCTCCATGAAATCTTTGATCATATAATATAATTGTAAAATTATCTTCAAAATGATTAATAAATTCAACCCATAATGTCTTGAAATCTGATGATAAACTGTTTGATAACATTATTGTTGGTAATCCACTGTCGGGGTTGATTATTTTGTAGGCAAGTTTGACACCATGTGCGCTTTTTAAGGTAAGAAGACCGTATTTCTCCATTTTAATTAATACCGTATTCAATTGATTTGACTAATTGATGTTGTTGAATTGATTGATTGATTGATTGTTTATTATTGATTAATTATTAGTTAAGATCTACAGAAATGCACAGAAATGAAGTGAGTGAAACGCGGAGATCAGTGCGGCTCACTCGCTCACTCGAGATCAGAAAACGGATTCACTTTCTTAACAACGCCGTTACTTCTAGCCTTTGCGTTTTTTTTAGTATTTACATTCCATAACTTGACAGTTTCACCACCAGCAGTCATAGCTCTTCCCCACGCATCACTTCCAACCGAAACAGCACCGACGGCCTCATCAACATTCCCATGAACGAATTCATTAATAGTAATTCTTCTTCTAATATCCATTAACCTAACCGTACCATCACTTGAGCCAGCTAAAACATATTCACCAGGATATTCAGCAATACAATCAATACTTTCTTCATTATTTTTCTGACTTTTATCAATAATTGCTCGATGTTGTTGATCATCCCAATTATCTTTCTCCCAAAATGTCACTACTCCAGTTCCCATTCCCATTATACCAGTGACTTGAACTCTTTTAATTTCCCCTTTATATTTACTATCGCCGATATTATGTGGTTGATACTCAAAATGTTCAGGATACGCGATACATGCACACATGATTTCATCTTCTTGATCCTGTGAAGTTGAAATAACACCTTTTCTAACATCAATTCTGCAAACTGTGGTTTGACCCGTTGAAATGAATTGATATGTATTTTGATATTGTGCAAGTTGAACTATGCTTGTAACATAATCATCATGTACTTTATTATATTTTGAGACGGTGGTTGAAAGCGATGTACGTGGATCAAATATATGAATATCACCGGCTTCGGTACCAAGTAGAATATGCGTTGGTGTATTTGTTACGGTTGTAGGTAATACCAATTCACCATTTTTATTCTCGAGCATCCATGCAGCTGATTTTGCGACGACTTTTCCAGTTCCTGAAGATGCTCTTTTAAGTACACCATCTGATCCGACCGTGTATAAATCTGCCACCGCCGTATTAGTTAAGATTGTAAGTAGATAATAGTAACAGTAGTAAGAACTCACATTCACCAGAGTCATCAAAGCATAATGCGCGACAACTTCCTTTGTGTCTTCTAGTTTTCCACTTGAGTTCACCTGAGTCGACCACAATCTCCTCCTTCTCTTTCTCTTTCTTGTTTTTCTTATCCGCCTCCTCATCACTGTCGCTATCTGAGTCACTATCGCTCTCACTCTCCTCCTCCTCCTCACTCTCACTTTCACTTTCACCCACCTCTCCAACATACCTATGAACAAGCACATGCCCCGTACCTAAACCAGCAGCGACGACCGACTCATCAGGATGCACAGCGGCACAAAACACATCTTGATCAGGGAATTTAATTTCAACATTCGATCTTTCTGAACGTGTTATTGAGACTCCTCCTGTGGAGCGCTTGCCATTGTGATTTGCGTTTCTCTTTCGTTTCGCCATTGCATTTACTTACAGATGCGGAATAACAGTTGCTATCAGTTCTCAGTAAATTCAAGAGTTGATCGAAGAAGCAAAAAAATTAGATGCGCCGCACCCTGCGCGGCGATGTAAGCGCTGAGTCAGCGAGTTAGAATAGAGTTTGGCGCGAACAGCGAGAACGAACGACCAGCCATTTCGATTTGTGGGTCGCTGTGAGCATCGAACGGCGCCATAGCAAACGACAACAATCAGCAAAGATGATGCTGAATTTCGAGTTGTTGCAGCGTGGATATAATCGTACATGCATTAGATCATTAGATGTAGTGGCACTAAATGCCACTTGCGCAGAGTCCAGAAATAAACACGGTAGACACGTGAGTGGCTGAAACGACAGACGTTGCGTTGGCGGGGAAACCATGAGTTAGTTGACTTACTGCTACTAGTGCTGTAGAGCGCACGAGAACCAGCGCTGTGGAAGAGCTGCGGTTACTGCACCAGCCTATGCGCATAGCACTTGGACTGCCGAATCGAGCACTGCGTGAGACGGCACTGGATGTAGAATATGTAACAAGTAAATACTGTAAATATAGTAGATAACAGCAGTATAAACAGAATATATTATCGTACAAAATCGGGCGGTTCTCGAAGCCGGCGCACAGACCAGGATCCGCGCCAGGCGCCAGGCACCGCCGTTCTCCCCTTCCCGACCTGGCGCAAATACCTTCACGCAGTCCTCTCTGCTGCTACTTTGCGCCCTTGCACTCGCATTGTCTACATCTGCCGGTCGCGAGCATCATTTCGCAGAAAACGCGGGCCAAATCGGCCGCGAACTGCGCAGTCTGCGCCGGCGCCTGGGCCCTGCGCTGGGCGAACGGCACAGTTAAACTCTGGCCTTTCACGCATCGACTGACCGCGCTTATACACTGCAACTGTGCTCTACTCTAGTTATATTTTCTTCGATTCCCAGTCCGTACTCTCTCGTCCACTTCTTCTCTCCTCCACTTGCTCCTGCCCCATCACCACCTTCCCCCTCCACCTCCCTCCTCACCACCCCTCCGCCATCATGGTCCCCGAGTCTGTCGACGACCGCATCCTCGAGGAGCATCTTCTGCGCGACCGCTTCTACGCCCTGGACTACACCTCCGCCTCCGTTTCATCCTCGTCTTCCTCGCACTCCGTCGCCGCCTCACCCTCGCCCCTGGCTCTCTTCCTGCATCTCGCGCTCTACGTCGCCGTCGTTGCGCTGCTCTACTGCGTCCTCAAAGCTGCGTTTCAGCTTCGACGGTCATCGTCATCATTATCGTCCTCGTCGTCAGCTTCCTCCATTCTTCCGCTCTCGGAGAAGCAGCAGCAGCATGATCCGCACACGCCGCCGTCAAGCTACTCCCCGGTCTTCACCTCGCCGCTCTCGACTTCCTCTGCTTCCTCCTCCCCAACGCTCTCGGCATCTTCATTCTTTGCATCGCCAAAGGCTCCACTTACAAAGCAACCATCTGGCACTTTCGACAAGCTCTACTCATTCGTCGTCTCGCAAGACGACCGTCGTTTTCGCCAGGACTAATCTCTATTGTCCTCTTCACCTTGCATCTCGCTTCTCGAACAATCAACACTCAATCTTCACTTTTAATGACCCACGTGCGCTAATCAGTCCTCGCTTGTCCACGTTTTCTCCACGTGCTGACTCGCCACCTCGCACACCATGACTCTGTTTCTTCGCTTTCAATTGCTCGTTTCCGTTTCTCGTTCTGCTCGCGTTCTTATTTTTCGGTCGCATTGTCACTCATTCGCATCTGCATCTAAAACTGCATCACGGTCACTACTCTTGCTTATTTGCATATCAACATCATCTGCTTGTTTCTCTGTCTCATTTGTTTTTAATTGCTCTACGGTCGGCTTATAGTTACTTGTTTATGACCACTCCTCGTACATACATCTACCTTAATCCTGCACATAATACATCTTCATCATATATTATTACTTCAATGCACCACTGTAAATCCTACCTCACTTCGCTGCCTTCACTTGAACATGCATGCAAAAATAGACTGTACACATGCATAAACAACGCCTTTGCATAATAAATTACAATTCCCTTGTTTCTCCTTGAAACATCCATGCTTACATTTCTATCTAATCACACAATACCCTCACATAGGAACCTCCCACACATTGCTTACATACTCAACACTCATTAATCCCAATGTTGATTTGGTTGAATTATACTGTACAAACTCATCAGCGTCTCATATAACGGTTAAGCTGAGTTCATCACCACCACATCACCAGCGACTTTGAATTTCCAGACTACTGTATTTACAGCTCGAACAACACTCACTAAACAAATTCCATCAACTGCTCAAGAACGAATGCCAGCGCTCGTAGCGCTCTCTCTTCTCCTCTCTCTTCCCGCCATTTACCTTCTTCATTTATTTTACAAATCATCTTCTTCAAGATCTCCAACTCCTCTTGAAAATGATGTTTTAAATGATTCAACTCTTGATGATTCTCCATTAACTATTCGATATGGTCAACTATTAACAATTCCAACAACTCTCTCAACAACCACCACTACCACTACATCAACATCACCTCCATCACTAGATCTCACACTTCGAATAGTTCACATTAAAGCCTCAACAGCAAGAAATCCTCATCCAGATACACTTCCTGCATTTGTATTATTACATGGCCTTGGAGGACAATTATCACAATTCGATGCACTTGTTGATTTTTTCGCATACTTTGCAGATGTATTAGCAATCGAATTACCTGGCTGTGGGAAAGCTCCAGTTCCAATTATTCCCAAATTCACTGGCGTTAATTCAAACGCTTTATTTAATGGAATCTATACAACTGAATCAATATTACAAATAATACAAAGAACAATTGATAAAACACTTGGATCAGATCGTGAAATTGTATTACTAGGACATTCATTAGGTTCTGCAATTGCATGTAAAGCATCATTACCATCTTCTCCAATTTCAAATCGTGTTAAAGCTTTAATTACAATTTGTCCTCCCGGTCCTTTATCTAGTTCATCTAAGCGCTCACAAAGATTAGCTAAATTTATTCCGCCAAGAGTATTTGATGTGTTTAGATTCATTGATAGAAAAGGTGGTTTGGAATCACCTTCTGTATTAAGAATGATGGGTAATCCAATTACACCACCAGCACCATCAACAGCAGCAACAACAACAGATCGTGATTCATATGCATTACCACCAGACCTTGAAAATAAAATAAAAAGAAGACAGTTACGTTGGAATTTACAAGTAAATACAAAAGTATGGTTAGCGATGGCAAGTGGAGCTAAAGTACCTGAATTAACAGACTGGACAAATTTACAAATTCCAGTATGTATAATTGGAGCACAAGATGATTTAGTAACACCTGCGACGTTCGCTACAAAAATATATCAGACACTTCAACAGAATAATTCAATAAATAGTAAAGTTAAACTAACAGTTATTCCAAGAGCTGGTCATATGTGCTTAGTTGAAAGATATGAAACAGTATGTGGAATAATCAATGATTTCATTGTATCGAATGTAGATCAAAGATTATCATTAGGTTGGCAATTAGCTGATATTGCAACTCGAGATGATAAATGGTCTTTAAAAAATGAAGCGAAGTGGAGATCAATTGATCCTGTATCACCAAAAATTGGATCTTCAAATTTACGTGCAATGAAAACTTTACGTGAAGATGATGTATTTTCAAATCCAATCAAACTACAAGAAAATTTCACGGATATAACTGACGTTATTGATATTTCAAGAGATGTTCCTCCATATAATCCAGATTCATTTACAAAGATTACATATCATAAATTTCCTACTGTTTCAAAAATTCCACCAACAAAAGAACAAGTTAATGAGTTTATTGCATTAGTTAATTCGATATTATCAACGCCGCTACCATCATCTACAACATCAGCATCTTCAACAATTAATGAAAATAATCAAAGAGTAATTGCGGTTCATTGTCATTATGGATTTAATAGAACTGGATTTTTAATTTGTTGTTATTTAATTCAAGTATTTGGATATTCTGTTAGAGATGCTTTAGATGCTTTCAAAACTGCAAGAAATCCTGGAATCAAACATCCTCATTTTATGGATGAGTTATATGTTAGATATACTTTATGATTAAATTTTAAATGTAATAATTAATACTTAATAAATTATCGCGATTAATATACAACATTAAACAAATATAAATGAGAGACTGACTACCAACGCCCAAACTGTCTTGCCAATCTAACTTCACCTCTTTTGCCATCTCTCCTTTCAATTTCAGTTCCTCTAATCTTTCCACCATTACTCCTTCCTATTTCTGATTTTTGAGGAACTTTATTTTTCATAATAACTTTTCTTCTATCACCAATTCCATCTTTAACAATCTGATTAATCATTCCAATTGCTCTAAATTCATGAGCGAACGTTATTAAAAATTTATCATTTTTGCCATTTTGTTCCATCAATCCTAATTCCGCATTATCATTACCATCAATAATCTCCAAATCTTTATCCTCATATCCTCTAGACGGCGTAAAAGATTTTCTTAATTCATTTCTACAAAATCTAGAAAACTCCGACTCGGTTGAAACACAACTATGACTTAATCTTGATAGTTGTAATTGTTTACGTCGTAATACCATTCGTCGTCTATATAATCTTTCTTCTTTTGTAAATTTTTTACCTTGAATAGTTAAATCTTCTTCTTCATTACTTAATCTGCGACGTGATCGGCGTCGTTCACGTCGTAAACTTGATTCTGAGGTTCCTGCCAGTGCGTTGCGATTTCGAATGTATTCTGGAATCGCATTTCGATTAGCTAAGAAAAATGGATCAATTGCACCACCAATTCCATTGTCATCATCACTACCATCACTAAATACCAATCCATCATCATCATCATCATCACTAAATCCATCAAGTTCCATTTCCTCACTATCAACTTGACTTCCACCTTCTTCATCACTTCTCATTTCCTGATCTTCAGCTTCCTCTTCAATCTCATCCTCATCATCATCATCTTCTTCTTCTTCTTCTTCAACATTTGCCCATATATCAACTCGTTCTCTTCCCCATAATTCTCTTAAATCATCCACAACACCCACATTCATCGTAGTACCTAAACTTCTTCCCGCAGTAGCATGACCTCTTCTTCTTCTTCGTCGTTTCCGTTTAGGTTTAATTTCATTTTCTTTCTTGTAAAAAAATGAATCTTGTTCTAATTCAATCCCATCTTGTAATGTCTTTATTGATCTGTATAATTTGAATTCTTCATTTTCAATTCTTCTTAGAACTAAACTTGCGCATGAATCCGCTATATCACATGAAAGCAACGTTAGTAAATGATTCGCTAATAAAAAAAAAAAAAAGGATATACATACGATCACAAAAGACGAATGATTGAATACCTGACATTCTAACCATACCACCACCGACAGCTCTAAACAATTCATTCCAAAGCTGATCACTTGAATCGGAATTTGACAAAATCTCCGTATTTTCAGCTCCTTTTTTATAACTTGTTTTAGCATATATCTCACCTCTTTTCTCTCTCTTTATACATTCTTCTGCTTCATCTTCAATTGCACGATGTTGTTGGAAAGGAGAACGGTATGCTCCTCTTGGATAACAGTCGTTTACATAGTTGTCTAAGAAACCTGTATACACAACATCCATATAACTTTTGGGAAATTGAATTTTTAAACTTTCGGTATCTTCATAATACCTTCTCAGGAAATTTCCAAATGTACTTAATTGAACAGGACTGATAAACAGCTTCTTTCTGAAATTTGCAGCTTCCCTAAAATGATAGAACTCTCTTTCCCGACTATTTGAATCAGTATAATAAACTTCATAATTTCCTAATTCAACTAAATCATCAATGTCAAAGTAATTTATTGAAAAATTTGCATTATTTGCATATGGAGTCCCAAACGGATCGAAATGCTCCATTTGTATATATAAATGTTCCATATTCGGCCATTTTGAATTCCCTCTAACTAATATTTTTTTAGAATTATTTAATGTGTCAATTCTCTTATTCTCATTCAAATCATCTTCAAATATTTCACAACTAATTGGACATCTTAATTCTAATGAAGATAATCTTGGTAATAATTTAGTTCGTATTAATCGACATAATCTATCTCCTTGTCCACCTCTACTTTGTTTTGTCTCAAAAAATAAAGTAGGTCGTTCTGATAATAATGTTTTCTGAAGTCTTTTTGTATAATCATGTGTTCTGCTTTGTATATATGCTTTTCTTTCTAATTTATCATATGCAGATAAACTATTGGTATCTGAATTATTAAATTGTTCATTTTCAGCAAGTATATATTTCAATTCATCATTATATTTTGTAGCTGATATTGAAGTAGCTTGCATTTGTAAATCTAAATTCAAATGAATAATTCTTTCAGGTAAATTATCCAATGCCTGCAACATTTTCGGATAATAAACATGTGCAATAGTAGGTTCCAATTTACATAATTTAAACTGCCATTTAAAATCCACCACATCCGGGAATTTATTTAATAAAATCTCAATTTCTTGTGGCGGAAATATCCACATCATTCCAATAACTCCAGTGAATTCTAATATTTTGAATCCATTAATTGTTGGCATTTTATTCATAATTTGTAAAGGTCTTGGATTCACTGTTCGAGTTCCAATTGCATCAAATGGCATATATGATGATAAACTTAACCTATCAATTATTTTATCTTCAAATGAAGTAAATTTAACAATTGGTAATTTGAAAACTCCATTACTTTTCAAACAGATATCACTAATAACACCTAATAATTGAAATGCTTTTGAATAATTAAATTCAATTGATTTTTTTCTTTGATTATACTTTTTTGGATCCGCATCCGTTATGAATTTCATTACTGGTCTATGGAATGAACTATTAGCACCACTTTGAACTTTTTCAATAATAGGGACTTCAAGAAATTCAATTGAAATTTCTTCAATAAATTTAACCAACTCGTTATTCTTTTTAATAATTTCAATAGCTTTAACAATTCCATTTCTCCTTTTCTCAGCAAGCGAACTGGTAGGTTTTCTTCTCAGTTTACTTTCATTCTTACCAATAGGACTATCTGTGACAATGTATAATTTCAAATTCTTGAATTTCTTTTCATATATTATATCTCTCCATGGAATACATACTATCGCCCATGAATCCGGTACTTCTAGTAAGCTATCATGTGAAGTTGTTAATCGTAATATTCTTTCATGTATTTCATATGGTAATTTGCTGAGTAGTTTATGTGGTTGTTTGTTTGATAATGAAGCTGTTAAAGTTGGTGCTGGTGTTATTGTTTCTCCTGCTGTTGATGATACTGATGGAGTCGATGCTGTTGAGGTTGCGGATGTAAATGTAACATCCCTTAGATTTGAAACCATTTTCTTAATTGATTAATTCATTAGACTTTATCGATGGTTGAAATAAGGACTGAATATATTGTGTGCAACCAAAACGCGTTAACGCGACTTAACGCGTGAATCTCGATCAAGCACTCAAACTCCAAAAACTCTAAAGCTAGTTGACTGACTCGGAGTTACCGGGGTTTGCTGAGGGCTTTGTATCCCGCTTACTGAGGGCTTTGTACGAATGCTCTCAATTCCAGCTCAATTCAATACACCTACAGCATAACCTCTAACTTCTTGTTTTATTAACAGCTCTGTAATACAAATCGAAACTAGATCACGCCTCCAGGATATCAATAAAAACAAACTCACCAAATTTCAATCAAATACACTTTTCAATCTTTGACTACATTTTCCTTCCGTACCGATAATACAACCTGAATTACGATTCGACAATTTATGTGGCATGCGTGATCTCACCAAAACGTCGTTATTCCGTATCAATGTCTGCTCAAATATACGATACACATCAGAATGCGCTTTATATACATGCCCATAAGTGATGAGGAATCGGTCATCTTTGATGTCAGTGACAAGCGGTGCAGATCCAACCACATCTAGATTGTCGTCAACATCGACATCAACAGGTACATGCCTGCGCATGATTCCATTGACTGCTGAGTATTTTCTATACTGCTTCAAAAAAAGAGACAGTCCAGAAATTTCAGTCTCACTTGGTACCACACCGCGATAGGGCGGGAAATGCATCTTGGAATTCGTCGACCACTCAGAATTTGAGCCAATTCTGAGTTTATGGGTATATACCTTGACTCTATCAAATTCACCATCAGAATCATATCCGCTTTCGTCGTCAATATCGTATTGGTCCTCTTGACTTTCATTCTTAAGTTCTTCTTGCATGCGATCTTTATCTCTGTCTTCATTTTCGTCTTCGGACTCAGATTCAGATTCATCAAAGTCGGTATCTTCTTGTTTTTCCTCACATGCTTTCTCGTTAATATAATTAGCAACAGCACCAGTATAAAACCCGAACTCAAATTTATCAACGCGTCGAACAATCACACAGCCACGTGAGTATTGGTGATACATCATAAATGTTTTAATTGACGGCATACGAACTGAAGCACTTGCAGTAGCTCTAAACAATTCCTTCCATTGTGTTTCAGCTTTCTTGAAAAAATTGTCTTCAGCTGTTAAACGGTCTTTTCTCTCATCAGATTCATCGATAGGTTGTTTCCTACGTCGCGGCTTTCTTGTCCTTTTAAATGGTAGACGAAGTGAGTCATTAGGATATGTTATGTAAGCATCAGAGAAATTCAGTCGTAAGTCGGTCGCACCAACTTCTGTAGCAGTCTTTCTTGTTCTCCCGACATACGGAAACCCGAATGGATCATACGGTTCCACTTCTAGTGCAAAATGCTCCATATGAGGCCAAATAGTATCATCTCGTATTAATAATCGCCGTCTTGTTTTTGAATCAGTCGAACTAGTGTTATTGATTTCCAGAAGATCTGGACTAACAGGACATCGCAATTGAAGTGATTTCAGTCTTGGAAGAAAGTGTTGTCGAATGAGACCGCCTAATCGATCACCTTTACCACCACGGCATATCTCAGTTTCAAAAAACATCGCTGGACGGCTGGAGAGTTCAACGGTATGAAGTCGCGATTCACGAGAACGAAACTTGTATTCTATATCTTCAGGTAAAAAGTACCCTGACTCGTCACTCTTCTCAACTTTAGCAATATTAATCCGATGATCACAATCGTTATCAACTTGAATAAATGATCCATCCAAAGATTGAGTTTCTAAATCCAAGCATAGATTTGTAATTCTTGGTGGTAAATCTCGAATAGCTTGCAGAACTTCAGGATAGTATAGATGCGCAAGAATTGGCTCTAGTCTTGAAAGTCGAAATCGCCAACTGAAATCAGTAACATCAGGAAATAGACTAAGCAATAGAACTAAGTCTCCCGGCTGAAACATCCAGATATGCCCAAGTACACCGTCAAACTCAAGATGTGTTACTCCTGGAATTCCTTGTAATGAGGAAACTGCCTTCTTAATGCATGCTAATGGTCTTGGATTTTTGGCGCGTGCGTGCATTTTCAAAAACATACTTAACGCAGTGACGGGTTTTAATAAATCTTGAAGTAAACCAAAAAATTTGACCGATGGCATCCTCCATCCAAATACAGAACAAGTACTACTCATAATCTTTAAAATCTCAAACACACGAGCATACTGACCTTCGATTGTCTGACGTTGGTTTGAGTAAAACCCTGCATTCTCAGGATCTGTTTGAATTCTCAATGTACGTGTTCTGGTTGTACTGTAACTTGTTGTTCTACTTGCGATTGCATCCAACGTTGGAACTTCATAATACTGAACTGTGAATTCTTCAATGTACCTCACAACACTTGGATTGTTCTTAACAATATAATGCAATCGAGACAAATTTTTCATGCATTTGGTGAGATCTCTTGAGTCGAGAGTAGGACGGGTTTCCACATAATGTTTTCGACCGCCGTCCTCATCAATCCAATCATTAGGACTCATAGCGATAACTTGAACCTCAACACTGTGAAACTGTTGCTCGTTGATAATATCTCGCCATGGTCTGCACACTAAAGCCCATTCATTTGGAATCTTGCCGCTACCATACTCATCAACTGCAAAATCCAATATTTTTCGAGTAATCTCATAAGGTAAATTAAGAAATGGATTAGATACTGTGCAGCCTACATCGATCATGGTTGCAACACGTTAATTTCGGAAGTAACTGAACTGAATCCCGTCGGAGTCAGGAATGCCTGGATGAAAGAAAACTCTGGCTTCTTCATCTTTATATAGCTGTAAATTACTCCGTAAAATGCAACACGGAGAATAGAACACATGGTTGTAAGTCGTCAATGTCACACTCGGTGTGTAGGAGAAAATAAATTTCACGAGTTCACCCGTGGTGATGTGAGTACTTGCAGCCGAGAACTGGTTACAATTCGCAATATCACGGGTCTCACCATCGGGCCAGAGTCATCCATGCTTTGCCGGAATTCTCGTGATATCGTGCCCAGTATTCCCGAGCGGCAAGTTCCGCCACTTGATGATAGGGCCAAATTGTAATTGAAAGCAATGTGGTTAGCAATATATCGGCAATTATTTCACTAATGATAGCATAGCAATTTGCGATCGAACAAAAGATTAAATTGCAAACGTATTGCAATTGCAATAAAGGATTCTCTACATACCTATAGTTTTGAACGCTATTTCCACTGTCATTCAGCGGTAGGCGGTGCTCTACAGTTCTTCACCATGACTATCGATCATCGAAAAACTTTCTGCTACGATTTTGAGAATTGATCAACAATGATATGCAATTTATGTACATGAACATTCTATTTACAAAAAAATTTCTTCACCCAGCTGTACCAGCTCGAGTAGTGACGCCAGAGCTTCCCGCACTGGTGTTAAAAAGTAAAACCTCTCTAATAGATGTAATTGCAGGGCTAGTACTACGAATGACTGTATTTGAATAGCTAATGATGCTTGAATATATATATTGCTGTATATCTGATATATGTTCTATTAGTTCAGATTAGATTAGTTGTCTTAGTTGCTTAACAAGTTAAGTCTGGTAAGCTGCGTAGCGCTGAATATCCTAATCAGGGTTAGGAAATTGCTTACATATCTACATATGGAGGTTGTACCAATATAGATTGGAACTCCATTCTAACACACTGGTTGAGAGGAGCAAGCTCCAGCGCGACCCCAACATCTCGCAGACTATAGACGAGGCATTTGCTAAAGCAACCGCAACCGCAACGTGCAGGGACAGCTCTGCATCCATCGTCAGGAAAGGACTTCCTTGGTGGATTGCGTTAGCGTACTGAACCGAGCACGCAAAAATGACGCTGGATTGACAAAAGATAAAGCTGTAAAATGTCTGAGCGCTGATTTTCTTGAACCCATGAAGAAAAGCGAAAACAGTGAAAACGACTGCTGGCTGCATTGAAAAAAGACATAACTGCGGAATGTCTCTTCACTGTTCTTATTGAAACGATAAAGAAAAGCGACAACAACAAAGACCACTGCCGCATAGCAGAATGCTCCAAAAGATGAGGGGAGTGATTTCTGTGCTAGGGCTTCGAATTAGCAGATGTATCACGGTTCTGTTCAAAGTCGAACTTACTAGAATGCTGCTGCACTGAAAAAAGACATAGTTGTAAAACGTCTCTTAACTGATTTTAACTGATTTTGTTGAGACCATAGAAAAGCGAAACCGACGAAGGCGACTGCCCGCGGTAACAGTAGAATCACCCAAAAGAGCCGGCGAGTGGTGTGGCGAGTGATCTCAGTGTACTTGCGATTCGAATGAGTAGATGCAGAACGGCTTTAACCCAGCTCCAAATCCACGCTTTGAGTACGGCTGCAGGACTTGCCGCGGGCAGATTGAAGGGAATTGAAGGCGAATGCTGGCGACAATAGCAAAATCATTGAAAAGAGCAGGCGAGTGATCGGTGCGGTCTTGGTCAGGCGGCTTCGCGGTTGTTGCTCATCTTGGGAAGCGCCTGTAAGAATTGAGACTATTGAAAGATCTTGAAACTAACTAAAAGAAAATGCGAAAACGTGGGCCGCAACAGATACTTAAGCTACTGGCGATCTAGACCTCGCTGCGGTCAGACGGTGCCGTGCTGGCAAGGATGGCCGCGACAGCAACGCACGCGTATAACTTAACATATATAGCAACCATGGAGATAGAGATCGCGGAAGATTTATCAGTGTGGCTTTGGAGCCTCAGCTAACTAATGCACTTAACATGCAAGTCGATATTTATTTTAACACTGGATACGGTAGAGCAATTAATCAAATCTGTATTTTGGGCCAAAGTTTAGAGGACCCGAAATGGAGCAGTTTGGGTTAGGTTTTAGCGCGATTAGGCAGGTTTATTGGGCCGCAACTTCCTAGTCCGATTGCCCCCGCAACTCGCAGGTCGCATGATCGCAGTCTACACTCTAGATGCGTAACACGAAAACTCGAGACAAATTCATTAAAAGAAACTCCGCTCAACTCCTAAATAATACACACCGCAAATTTGATACTTCAATGCAAATAATATACGTAAATAAATACAACCAGTAAGCAATATTACGCCATCTACCACGGATGCGGAGTAAATAGCCGATCTAGTTTAAACCCATATCCATCCTCCGTTCCATAAATCTTCCCATAATGATCACTTCGCGCACCATCTCTAGGATTCACAGACTTGACACATACACCATTATGTTGTCCAAAATGACTTTCAAATATATTCTCTACAGTGGACTTTGCATTATAATTAGTACTATAAGTGATTAGGAAATTTTCACCTTCAACACTCTTAGAGCCTGCACCATCACTCCAATCATCTTTTTCCAACCCATCATCACGTACGTATTGCTCCATTAAACTGAACTCTTGATCATAGTTATGGATATGGTATTTTATAAAGGAAGAACTTGCTGTTATCTTTGTATCGCTATCCAGCAATGCAAGCGATTTATAACGATCTATTCTAAATCCAAGTGTAGGTAAATCTGGAGCAGCATCACGTCCATCTTCATAGTTAGCAGCATCTATGAAATTCGTTCGAACTGCGTCTGTCGTGGGAAATGGTAGAGTTTGATCGACGTCACTATCAGGCTCCTCAATTTCAGTCTCACTGAACTCATCGCTGAAAGATATATCGCTTAAATCTTCTTCGTGATCTTCCGCGCCATCGTCTTGATTTGAGTCATTTTGATCAGCTGGCACTTCTGCATGCATTCCTTCCGCTTCATGTTCAACATGTCCTTCATTTGGCTGTTGTTCTCCATCACTCGTATGAGGAACAGGACCCGTCACTCGAAAAATCTGCTGAATCAATCACCATATCATTCACTGACTCGGGTTCATCCGATGCTCCTGATGCCTCATGCATCTGTACTTCTTGGGAATCTTGATTGGCGGGCGCTTCTTGTGCTACTTGTGCTTCTTGTACTTCATTCCCTTGACGTGCTCTGTATTCTTCAAGCGATTCTATAGGACCTTCAGGTCGTGGACCAAGTAGACTCTCCCTGAACTCTCGAAGACTTGGAAGACCAGCAAGAGTGTCCTCGTCTGTTGCATGTATTCTTTCTCGTCTCCGAGAAACGACATCTCTTAACCACTCGGATTCTTGGTGTACACTTTTCATAAATGCTTCAGGTTCTTTGTACATCCGCAGTTCCATTTCGGTTACCCTCCGAACAACTAAACTTGCATGAGGATATCCTGCAGAATACAAAGTTAGCGTTTAACTCAATTAAAAAATAAAATAAATCAAATTACCATGATAGGCCAAAAAACTTCGAAGCGAAGGCATACGAACAGCTGCACTAGCCGCAGCTCTAAAAGTCTCATCCCATCTTTCATCTGCTGTTGTGATTAAATCTTCTCCTTTATATTCCAGTAATCGAGAAAATTTCACATTTGGATCAGACTTGGTGTCATTCACTCGACGAATCAGTAGAGGCTCGTGTAGCATATTCATCAATACTGATACTCCTTTTTCCGCAAAATCACTGCGAAACACTTCAATAGGTTCGTCAAGTTCTTTATTAGCTCGAATCAGGTAATCTTCAAAATTCCAATTGAAATAAGTCCCCAAATTAGAGGACATTTCCTCAGCATCAGGTTCAGCACCATGGTTCGGACGAACAGAGTCATTAATATAAATAGAGTAGGAATCGCTTCTAAATGGTGATAAATCGTTTGGAGTAACCAAGGGATCAAATTGTAAATTGATGCTTGGAAGAGGATCTCCAAAGGGATCGAAGCCTTCAAACTCAAGTGAGAAGTGTTTCATTTTAGGCCAAACGGTTTCTGATCTGACCAATAGCTTTTCTTTAATTGCACCTTCCGGATCATCATCCTCAATTTCCTCAAATATCTCTGTACTGACAGGACATCGTAATTGAAACACTCTAAGTTGTGGCATAAGCTTTGTTCTAATAAGCCTTCCAAGACGATCACCTTGTCCGCCTCGATTCTTAGGAGTCTCGAAGAACATGATTGGTCTGCTGCTTAAATAAACACGCTCTAAACGAAACCATCTAACAGAATTCATTGGACGAAAGATTTTTACTGCGTACTCCTCTTTATCGAAGCAATAATTATTGGAGTTATCTGATGCTGGAATAAAAGACTGTGAGTCCCATGTTGTCCGTAAATCCAAACAGAGGCGTGATATACGCGTTGGTAGTTTGTCTAATGCACGGAGCATTTGTGGATAATATATATGTGCCAATTTTGGTTCCAGTTTTGAAAATCTAAAACTCCAATCCAAATCAGTGACATCCGGAAACATCTCCATCAATGTTTCAAGCTCACTCGGAGGAAACATCCACATATGACCAAGTACTCCTGTGAACTGTAACTCTTTCACTCCGGTTATTTTAATTCCAGTATCCAGTAGCTTGCAAATATTCAGTGGTCGTGGATTAAGAGACCGAGCACCAAATATTAATCCAATATGGCTTCTGACCGCTAAAGCTAATGAGCGAAGCGTCTGGGAGACGAATTTGATGGCTGGCATGTCTCGATTTACAGCTCCATAGAGGTAACTTAAACCTTGCAGTAAGTCGAAGATCGCCGCATATTGCTTCTCAACTTCATTACGTGCATTATTGTAGAACTCTTCATCATCAAGACTCGTTGGAAACTTTATATGCCGCTGCCAGAACTGATACTGTGGTACTTGTCGATTTGCGACGTCATCCAACACTGCAACCTCATTATACCGAAATACCAGTTCTTGTATGCTGTTCACAAGTGCTGCATTCTCTTGGATCATTTCACAAAATTGGTCGACTTTGCCGAATCTTTTTAAAATACCTAACATGTCATCGTATTCATGATTCACAGTACCAGCTTCATCAATCCATTTTGTCGGGGCAAATGCGACCAGATCCACAGTGACTCATCGAAAAACGTATTCATTGACAATTTCTCGCCATGATTTGCAAACAAAAGACCACCTTGTTGTAATTCCTTTCTCAATTGTTGTACCGTTTGAACTTCCAGATGCATAACTCAGGATCCTGAAGTGAATATCATACGGCAGCCTGTCTAGCACCGACGCCGCTGAACGGCGTGCATTTGCCATGGCCGAACTCAACCCCACTCGCAACTATATTCAATAACATTTATTTGAAAATGATTCCGGATGATTTAATACAGTGACACCGTAGTTTTTGCGAGACAAGTGAGGTTCAAGTGGTTGATTGGGACAGTATTGTTCGAAGGTATATGTAGTGAAGCAGTGACGTATGTACACAGCACCCTTGAATTAGCTCTGATGTAAGCAAAAACTCATTTAGTATGCAGCTATTCTGGACCCAGTAGAACCCTATTTAGTGCTATACTCCCTGGGTGATCTAGACCCAGAATAGTGCAATTGTCCCACCACGAAACAACCACCTGGCTGAGAAATCAAATCACCAAACTGCTTCTTTCCGTCTTTCTTCTTTCTTCTTTCTTCTTTCAACTATCTGGAGCAATCTGCTTTAGATCAGATTCAAATCATACAACTAGTGAATACTCAAATACAAAATGAGTGGATCAAATGCATATTACGAGCTATATCGACGAAGCAGCATCGGTGTTGCGTTGACTGATGCTTTGGACGAATTGATCAAAGACTCCAAGATCCAGCCACAGCTAGCCATGCGCATTCTCTCAGTTTTCGACCGATCAGTTACTGAACTCTTAACTGAGCGAGCAAAGAATTCACGATTAACATTTAAGGGACATCTTGATACATATCGATTTTGTGACGATGTGTGGACATTCATAATTAAGGATGTTAACTTCAAGATGGAGGGTAATGAGCTGGTTAACGGAGAAAAGATTAAAATCGTGGCTTGCAATTATAAGAAGCCGGGTGAGGTTTAATGGTTTTGGGAGTGCATATTTTTCACGGAGTTTATTGAGTTTTGATATGGATATCTTCTTTATCATTATACGCACTGTGTTCATGTTATGGAATGACTGTATTTATAAAGACTTAACAAATCATATTTTATATTATACATTACCAGTTCAAACGCCAATCAAAATCAATCTACAACACATTACTACTTTTATCATACTCACCATGGCACATAATCGAAAACAAAGTCAAGTTTCTCACCAAAATTCATTCTCCGTTCCATACAAATTTCGATCGTGCTTATGTGAAATATTAAACTGCTCTATTGACCGTAGTTTAATCTCATTCCGAGTTCCTAATCGTTGTTCAAATATCCGTTTAACCCATGGAGAAGATTTAAAACAGTGACTAAATGTAACCAAAAATTCTGCATTCTCAGCTCTCATTAGATCTTCTGTGGAATTAACAGTCATATGAGATATGTCCAAAATACTGGAATCTGCTTTACTGTATTCTATTGTTGGTCTGAAATCAGTCGCTCGAAGTTGTCTAAGGAACGGAGAAAATGCTGCTATACGTGACTTGCTTGTAGCCACTGCTTCCTTTCGTAACCATTTTGTCTCTTCTTCCGTACCAACTTCAACCAATTCAAGGGACCTACTTGTCGAGAAGTCATGAAGTCCTAAAAAAGATCTGCGAAACAAATAACTCGATTTCTCTCGACGTCCAAAACTGTTAAGAGCAGCATACTCATCATAAGAGATTTCAATTTCATCAACAAATCTAACTAATGAAGAATCACCTTTGCAAACTTCCAGAAAGGACCTTAACCTCTTTTTATATCTTTTCAGTATTTGTTGTTGAGGCTCTTCGCGCATCAGATCGTCTTCCCAAATTGTTTGACTATATGTATGTACTTTCAGTTCAAGAAATTTAAATCTCTGTTCATTAATAATATCGCGCCATTTCCGACAGACAAAAGCATATTTTGAACATTTATCAAAGGATTCAGTTGCAAGCTTTAGAATCCGATAATGAAGTTCATACGGTAATTCATTGAGCAATTCGCCCGCTGAACGACAGTGCACTTCCTCCATCGCGTCCGGCCTTTAAAGCAATTTGACTACAGCATGCTATATCTGAACTGATTTTCAAATCGATTGTATGCCTTGACCGAGTGGTTGTTGATAAAACGCGTGAAGAACGAAACCAGGAGCAGTGGGACGTGTTTTTGGGCGCACAAACACGGAAACTCCCAGCTCGCGTATTGTTTACATAAATTTAAAAAGTGAGGCTGCGGTACTGCAGTCTGAGCACCATCTATCGTATACGGTGCACAAGTTTACCAACTTGCTATTACCAAACGAAACAAAATATTCAAAAAAACACGTCTACAACTCTACGAAATGAGTCTGAATAGCAGACTCGCGAGCAAGCTCTCCAGAGTAAGCACATATTCCCTAGAAAAATCAGTGGTTGCTTTTCACTACTCAAAAACAAAAATAGCATACCTTGCATTTTCCATCGACGTGTACGTAACTGAGTAGCAAATCAACGTCCGTTCTATTAGAAGCAAGCAGTACATCGCCACCAAATACAGCTGATGCCATGGACTTTCCCATATACTGAGCGGAAGCTTTAAGATGGTCGAGATCGGAATTACGAGGGACGAAGATGCCGACATTAGGTGAGACTGAAAGCGCTGCGTGCATTATGTGATCACTGTATTAATATTAGCATAGTAGTTTCAAATGTGACAGCAATGTTTACATACAATCCATATGGCTGAAGATCATCTAAACTAAAAACATCCTGAAACAAGTATGACGGGCCACCCCATTCAGGACTCATAAACACCGCATCAATATACTGCTCACTTTGCAGTTGTTTATCGTACTGCAGTCGACTAATGTAAGAAAATACATCTTCGTTGACAAATTCGATTTTATCCGCAACACCGTATATTTTGGCATTGTGTTTCGCACACGCAATAGTGACAGGATTAATCTCCACAGCAATTACTTTGTCAAATAGTTTAGCCAGCTGGATGGTGTTACCTCCAGCGCCACAAAACGCATCCATGACCACCGAAGGATGACTCAGGGTCCGAGCAAGATGCTCTGCCATTGATCTAATGCAATTGTTAGCGCTCTATATAAAACACTGGAAAAAAGTACACGACTTACATGGCCATGGCCTCAGGAGTCACGGAGTACCATGACTGCTCGTTGAGCCAGATTCCCTCATCGAAGCGAGAGAATAGCGAATATCGCTGTCGCCAGTATCTGAAAACAGTTAGCATATGTTCACCACCAAGCTCTTTAAGCTACATAGACAGACCTCTTCAGATATTTCGGAATGTATTCCTGGCGATTCAAGATCTGGTATCTGACCTGCTTCAGTTAATCGCTGCATTTTTCTCTTCCTCTCCTCCACTCACACCCGCAAACCCACCTCGTCAGTAATATCGTCGTTGTCGTCGTCGTCGTCGTAGCCAGTCATCGAAGTATTCCACAGACAACCATCTGCCTGGACCACGCGCTATTCGACGCGTCCAGTGGAGAGTAAATGCAGAAGAAGAAATCAAGAAACCAAATGGGGTTTGAAAGCAATTCAAAGTCCGGGCACGTGACCGGATGCGGCTCGCCTTCGCAGGCCGGAACCCTGTGCCCTGACTCTTCGGCTCGGCGACTCGGACTCTTTTATCGACGATCAGCTCGCTCTTGTTGACACTGTTCCGCTTTCAGATCCGCAGGGAACGTTCTTTGTTTACTTTTGCGTGCAGCATGCCCGGAGCAGCCAATGTGCTGCGCTGGAAACACGTCGTCGTCAACTCCGACGCGTCCTCCTCGGCCAGCAGCACCGGCATTTCGCCCTTCTCCGTCACTGCTCCGCCCTTTTCCTCTGCAGCGCCAGCAGCGACTTCTCCGGCAGACGACTCCTCGCCAAAGCGCCAGTCAAGCACCGCATTCAGCGACTTGCCGGATTCAAAGCGAAGATTGAGACTGGCTTGTGCCAATTGCCGAAGAAGGAAGACAAAGTGCGATGGAGTGCGTCCGCAGTGTAACTGGTGCTCGTCAAGAGGCTGCGACTGCGTTTACTTCTCACCAGTCCCGGCGGCATCGGAGACCAGTGGAAGACACGATGCAGCCAAGGGAGAGGTAGTGCTGGATATGGGAACTCCGGGAGAAAGAGAGAACAGTGCAATTGGAACGCAGACAGACACTTTGGACAGTCCAGAGAGAACATCGACAAGAGCTGTCATAGACCGACTTGACTTACTCGAGTCCAATGTTCTTGCAGAACTCCAACGCCAACGCAATTCCTATTCAACAGACGTGAATACTCCGGAGTCAAGAGAGATGAACAATAGCCACACTGTATTTGACGAACCTGCTTTTCAAATGCCACTTCGCCATTACGGTTGTTCTCGGCAAGTTGTTAATTGGCCGGTTGTGGATCTATTACTAAGACGACAATATGCTACTTCACCAGTTTCCGTACCAGCAAGTCCTGCAAAACGGGGTTATTCTCATGAAGTATCACAGTTACTTGCAGAAGCTGGCGGTCCTCCATCAATTGAACCAGTTCAAATGTTCTATCTCAAGCAAGATCGCGTACAGCCTGCTTCAATACGGACAACATTAGACTCGTTCCCGGCATTACGAATGGATACAATTCGAGTATACTTAACACACTACATGGTTGACGTTCATAAATATCATCCAGTAGTTGATCGACAGACTGTGAATGCAATATTCGCTTTACGACCTGATAGTGCTGCTGGAATAGGACAAGACCAATTATGTTTATTGAATGTGATGTTGGCATTTGGCGCATTCGCACAGCGATGGCGGAATCAAGATGCCGGGAATACTATGGAGCAAATTGATGTTGAAACTAAATGCTGGAACTCGACAATGATGCTACTGGGTATTGCTGGAAATCACTGTTCGGTTAATGGAATGCAAGCCTTGACTCTAGCTGCGTAAGTAGTCGGGCCATTACTACATTGACGTCCAATTACTAATTATTTACAGAATGTATTGCGGAGCACGCGGTGCCGTTTGTGAAGCACTTCATTATCTTCAAACAGCTTCTTTAATTGCACAAAGATACATCAAAAGTAATCGACACGATCGACCAGGAAGTCCCCCATGCGCTGAATCATTTTCACGAGTTTTCTGGAGTATATATTGTTATGAAGGAGATCATCTTACAGAAGTTGATTTATATGCACCATCAGGATTAAGTAGATTTGAAGATATGATTCCATATCCATCAACAACTGATGGTGATTTGAATGGTAGAAATTCAAATGATGGAGTATCGTTTAATAATGACAGAAGTGGAATGATACCTGAAGATATTGCATTATGCCAACTAATAACGAATTCATCAATTAGAAAATCTCTAAATCGAATTAATGCTGTGATATATTCACCTGATGAAAGGCCTCCCGAAGATCAATATTGCGCATGGATGTTAAGATTTGTACGAGAATTTGAACAACATGAATTAGCAATTGAAAATGGAATACCACCATATATTATGTCCACAAGAATGAACGATCCATGGAATGTTACAAGATTGAGAAATCGATCATTTGTATTTAAGTACATTATTCATAGAAATCTCGTGGATTATGTATTGCATCACAATTTATCGAAAGTTGATGAGACAGATTCAGAACTTCGAACACAAATCCTTGAATCTTGTCGAAGATGTCTCACGGGATGTGCAGGATATATTGATAATATTTCAACGGCAGCAAATTCTGGTGCATTACATCCAATTACAGGAATATTACCGCCTGCACTAGCAACGTTTACAATGGCAATTGTATTAATAGCAGCAACGACAAATCATGAATTACGTCAGGTTATGCCACGAGATTCTAATCAAGCAATTAAACGAGCTGTTCAAGTTTTAAAAGTTTTTAAATCTTTTGATGACGCTTTTGATTGGCACATTAGATTTTTGGAAATTTTAATCGCAAGTGTTGAACAGAGTGGACTTTCGCCTGCTTCAACCGTTTAAACACTGTTTAGGCTTTGAAATGACTTTTTAATATTTTTCGCTTGGGATTTTGTAATGAGGATCAAATCTGCAACAGATGTGCCGCACTCTGATAAGTAACATTATCCACAGCATCCAGATCAAGAGCTTATTTCACTACGGAGTCTGTGTGCACCTGACATAAAAAGAACAACTTGAGAGCATTCTGTAATGCGATCGTCGATTTTTCTGGGATTAATCAGCCGCGGTCAGCATCAGCAGGTGTTGCTGATGCGAGTGGGATCGAGTCGGTGGATATTGACGGCGACGTCATGGAGCGCATGATTGCATCAGAAGTGTCTGAGCAGTTGATTCAATTTGTTCAGCCTGTTTTGGCGCTACGAGCGATGACTATGTACCAATAATCTGCCTGGACGGAAACTTCCAACATTGGATGCACAAATAAAATCCACATCCGGTTGATGTGCGTAGTACCATTTGAACATCCATTGTTTGATAATTCCGATGTGTCAGACTCAGTGCGGAGGAAGACATGGATCACAGTGGGTGCGATACAGTCTACACTCCTGCAATTCAACGTGAAGCTGTTCCAAAGAACGCTGAGATTTTGGGTTACTATGTACAATAGGATTTGGAATTGTAAAAAGCTATACATAGTAATACTAAATATACTATTGACTAATCTACATCATCCTCACTCTCTGCCTTTGTCTCCTCTGTAGTAGTTTGGACTGAAGTAGTCGCACTAGCATCCGCTGTCTGTTCAGATACGCTTTTCTTTAATATTTCAGAATCCTTTGGAGGAGGTGGTAATACCGAATCACCAGGTTTCTTACTTGTATTGTAATCAGCTTCATGAGATATCCGTTCTTGCTCATCAAAGTATGAGTCTAATTGACTTGGATTTGCAGATTGATTTGTATGGTGATGTTTTCGACGAATATATGATGGCATTCCTAATGATGATGGTGATAATGGAGATGTTGGCTGACCTGGTAGTGATGAACCAATTGAAGCTGTTGGTGTTGTTGGTGATGGTGAATATGGTGTCATTGGAGGTGGTGAAGTTGCGTCCATATCTGAAATACTCATTTGTTTAAGTAATACTTCTGTTTCAGTAAGCGGGACTTCTGATGCAGATATTTGGCCAGCAGGTGCAAGTGGAGTTGATTCTGTAGTTTCCTTCTCGTCGCCTTCCTCTGCGTCATCAGCTGAAAAGAAAGTTTCGCCAAGTGCAGGTAATGATTTACTAAAACTTGGAATAGCATGTAACCAACCAAAACCAATACCACAACCCAATACACCTTCACCACCCCAATTTTTCTCTGGTAACATAACTGATTTTCTAACTGTATCATAATCACGATTATATACTATCAAATTTAATTCTTTACCTAAACTTTCATTAAGAACTTGACCAAATGCATCTTCGGATAACATTTTATATCCTTCTACTCCAATAATATAATCTGAATTTGGTTGTAAATCCGCTAAATAGGCTGGTGATCCAACTTGAACTTCAAGCACATGAAATACAATTCCACTTAAAGCTAATGTTGTCCATTGTAATTGTAATCCTAACTGAAGTTTGCTTTCGCTATCTTCTGAGATTGTTGGCAAATCAATTAAAATGTCTCGTAAAGTGTGTCCTTTTGCACTAAAAACAGTAAGCTTCACCATTCGACCAGCGCAGTTCTCAATCTCCTTAGCAAACAGCATTGCATTCCCATCATCCTACACAGTCAGCACACATTCGCATCACACTTAACAATCAACACAATATACATACAATCTGTCTTCCATTTATCCCACAAATAAAGTCAAAATACGACTCGAATCCCGCTTCTTTCGCCAACGACCCATCTTCGACTTTCAACACGTGAAATCCAGAAGACATCAGCAGTCCCGGACTAACCGCAGCTCCATTCGCAACTTGTCCCAATGAAGCATCAAGCCTGATCCGCTCATTCCCTATCTTGGCAGTGGCCTCTTTTATCCATGCAAACATTGTTTAGTTGTTTTTATTTTTGCGCTCTTGATACCTAATTGTAGTACTGCGTGTGTAGAGGTACGTAGTTTACTGAGCTGGTGAATCCGATGATGGCGGGGCCGGATTAGAGTTTCCATGCGGCTCATGCTGCAGCAGTCACGTGTTCCGCCAAATCATCCAAAACATTCAATCAATCATGGGCATTTACCATTTTTTATTGTATATTTCAGTGAATTTGCTAATATTATACGTATACTACCCAGCATACAAGTACCCAAATATTTTGCTACCGAAAGGTAACATTTTTGATTTACAACACTTCAATTAACTTATCTCAAACACCATTAAATCCAGTTAACTCCACACCGCTACAAAATCAACCTCACGAACAGCTTCCCATTCAAATACCTTTTTCAGGCTTTATTAACATCAGATATGTTAAGTTTCTCGATCATTTTGCATTCTATTAAGTCTTCGTCAGATTCTATTGAACTAGTAAACTGACTATCAATCTTCTCTTGTTTGACTCTAGTTTGATCACTTTCAGCATCCTTTTTAATCTGCACTTTACCGCCACTTCTACCTTCAATTACATCCAACACGTTTTTCTTATATAAATCTTGAAAAACACTCCATAATTTCTCATCAGATAACAGTTCGATCTTCCTGTCTAATGTTTGATTACCATCCGTCATTTCCCAATTCTTCACCATTGCTTCAAGTGTTGGTCTTATGGAGCTTGTTGAGGGTGGTGATTGTGACATTATTGGTTTCATTCGCCTTGTAATATGTGATTTGAAATATTTGTTGGCAAGCGTTGTGTGTTGGATTAGTTGCTGGCTGGAACTGGAGTGCTGGTTGAGGACGTTTGGGCAGATTTATATATCCAGCAGGTACCGCGTGTTGTTTGTGCGACCCTTCCACAAACCACGCCAACTTATCTAATAGTTTTGACAGTATCTACAATATTTAAATGAACAATAACTCCAATGCATTACCTAGTATACATAAACCCATAACAACCTTACTTATTCACCTTAAGTACTTCCTTTCCCATCATTCACATTTTCTGACTCAACAGTTGACGAAGATGAAGGTAGTGCACTTAAACTTTTCTTCTGAGCATTCCAAATTCTTAAAATCTCCTCTTCATATGCTTTTTGTTGTAAAGCAACATTATAACTATGTCCACCAAATTTAGCTTTATCTGCCTCAGCTTGAGCTCCGGTTCCAAATGATCTAAATCCACCTTTCATTGATGTCCTAATAAATGAAAATGCTAATCCACAGCCTGATGAATCTCCTTCTCCGTGTAGTTCCAACATTGCTTTACCTTGAGTTGCATTAATAAAATTCTTAGTAGTAATCCAAGGAGCAAGTTTCTCCTCTGTACTCATTCCTTCATGTTGTTCATCATCATCTTTACCACCTCCATATCCTGCATCTTCCAAAAACTGTTGCCCAACTTGCATAGTTTCCAACAATGTAATTTCTTCAGGATTGACCATTGCTCTAATTGCATCTTCGACAGGCAATGAATCACCTGGTTTAATTTTCCAAAATCCTTGATCTTCGCCTTGCCTTTGATATTCCATGAATTCTTTTAATCTTTGTCTATTTTGCATATCATTTTGATCTGGGAAATGTGATGAAATTCCTTTAACAAGTAATCGTTCTTTCTCAGCTTTTTGTAATACTCGATATACAATCATTTTTAATCGATTTTTACTTGCGGTTGTAACTCTCCTTGATCTTGAACTTGGCACATCTGTAACTGGTAATATTTGTCCCACAGTATACAAATGAGGTATTGATCTCAAATAATATTTCTGAGATTCACCACCTCCAGTATCACGTAACATTAAGAAGTCAGTTCTAGCAGGTTCCTGCCTAAAAATAGGAGCTCTAACAAGTCGATTATATAAAGTTGGAACAATTTCACCTGGATCCACGAATCCGAAATTCCAAAATGGACTTCGATCTTGTTGACCTAATACATAAGTTTCACCAATACTTAATTTAGGTCTTGAATCATCATCTGAAGTTTTCTTTCGATAATAATTAATAATTTTACTACCCATTCCAAAATTCGACATGACAGTGGGATATTCTTCTGAATATTCTAACATTACATAATTTGAACCATCACCAAGCGATAAATCTTTTGATGTTGCTAAAATCTGTGTAATATCTTTTCCTTTGTCTTTCTTTTTCTTCTTACGATGTCGCATCTTGGTGAAATGTATTGAACTATTAACTCGAGCAACGAAACTTGGTCTGTGAAATGACCGTGCCTGCGATTTAGATAATTTAACCTTATACTGTATAGTCAATTAGTACTATTCCTCACAGCTTTAAATAAAAAAAATAAACATACGTAAGGAGACTGTAATCGTAATGCAACCATTGAGTGATCAATTGTTAGATTTCCAATAGTAGCACGAACACGGGATTGATAATTTTCTTTGAGTAACTCATAAGCTTGATCGTTTGAAATGTTATATCGCTTCTGAAATACTGATTCTCCTGTTGCAGATTTCTTTAATCTGGTATCGGGTCTTTGCGTATCCACAAGTAACCTTGGATCATTCAAATCAAGTACAACTTTATTAGCTAATTCTTCCAAATTGCCTTCTAAAATCGCATCGTCGTCGATTCCTGGTACATATTCATCATCATCAACCCAATAAATGTCATCCTCAACTGTTGGTTTTTCTAATCCCGTCTTGACTCGTTTACCTGGTCCTTCACCCATACTAACGTCATCATCATCCCAAATAATCATACTTTCCCAATCATAGCATGAGAACAGTAATTCCATCTCTTCAGCGGACAATGTGACAATCTTACTCCTCGTTGTTCTCTTTTTCCTTGCTTTCTCACGTCGCGGTCGAACACTAATCATGCCAGGTTTATCGTATACCATTCCTCTAGGCTTAATATGAGATTGAAATAATCGACTTTGATCTTTATCAGCATCAAGATTAACTCTAGTTGGAACGAATTCTTTTTGGCTTGCAGCTGGTTTAGGTAATGACAATTGAGCAGCTTCTGTACCAAATAAATGTGACATTCGTAATGGTCGTTCATCTTCTGCTCGTTCCATTTGATCAAATAACATTTCTTGTGTCTGTCGAGTAAGTTCTTCTTCTGTAAGTTCAACTTCTGGAACTTCTTCCATTACTTCTTCAGAAATTTCTTCAGAAATCTCTTCTGGTTCCTCGTCAAGTTGCATTGATACATCTGCTATCTGTTCGGGAACATTTTCTGGTGTTGGCGCTGGTAATGAAGTTTCTGGTTGTGCTGGTGGTTCCGACTGAGTTGACTGAGCTGGCTGAACTGGTGAACGTGTAGGACTTACACTAATATGATCAGAAGGCAACTGTATATCCTCCATTTCATCGTCTGACATGACTTCTCTCTTGACCAAAACATCTCCGGAATCTTCCTTCTCGAGCTTGACATTTGGTTCACTCTCTTCGTTTAACGACGCCAACCAATCCTGACCATCTTCATCATCCGTTGCAAGTTCGTCCCCGCCCTCGGCTACTCCCTCATCAGGCAGATCATCATCATCAGAGAAATCATCCGCCAACTCATCTTCGTCCTCGTAATCCACCGCGTCATCCGCATGTTCCACAAACTCGCGTGAATCGACGCCTAAATCCGGTAAAGTACCAGTCATAGCCATATTCATCAACTCATCGACATCTTCATCGTCCTCATTTTCACCGTCTGCTCCGTTTTCATCCTCGTCATCCGCATCTTCATCGTCATTTCCTCCCGCAAGCGCAGCCGCTAAATCCTCAACTTCAACATCCTGCGATTCCAAAATCGCAGCGAGATCTTCCTCTGGCTCAGCTGCGGCAGGCCTGCTTTTGTTCACATTGCCTGCCATGACTAATCCAGTAGTTGGATGCACTGCTTTAGCTAACCAGGTGCAACAACCGCGTCGTGAGCCTTGATTGACCGCACCAACTCTGTAGGTGTGATGATCGGATCACTGCATTTCATCATTCGCTATTTCGCGACCGGAATTAAGGTTCGAAGGTCACTTACACTGGGAGACAAAATGAGCTGTTTGTACTACGGCCCCACAAACTCCGTTTAACCGTTTAAGAAATGAGGTAAGACGGATTATTCATGTAATATTCCAAACTCTTTAACTGTTTGATAAATATCTTGTCAGTTCTAGGTGTATTTTGCTTAATTGAGCTAGTCTTTTTGTAAAAATACGAGATATCGGTGAATCAATTGGGCGGCACCTCTCGAACACTCATTTGCTCTCCATCCGCCATTTAACACCCCTTCAACAGACTCTTCCCACTCCCTCCTCATTTCGTAATCCAAAATAAGCTAAGAATCCAAACAAAACATCATGTTCTCGTCGTTTCCGCCATGCTACTGAACATCATTCGGGCACCAATACGCTCTACAGTACAACCAGGATCTCACGGCGACCAAAGTGCGGCGCGATAAGCGATCTCGACGGCGATAAGTATCCCTTCTTCCCTTTCCTTTCTCGAGCATCACTTTTCCACTCAAGTACAACTTCTTCGTTTAAATTGTCATTAAATCAATTCAAAATGGTTGATACTGTTAAGGTTACCGCTCCATCACTTGGTTCAGTTACCGTAACTGGTCTTGAAACTTCTTCTTCAACCGAACAGTTTCGTGGTCTGCCTTACGCCACGATCGAGAAACGTTACGATTATCCTACTCGTCTTGATACTTACTCTGCTGATTGCGATGCGACCAAATTCGGGTGCGTATTTGACATTCATTATTCGCAAGTGCATCGATGCTAATTGATTAGTGCGATCCCTCCTCAACCAAGCCGTCTCCCGTCACCAGTCATTCCTAAAGACCAACTTTCTGAGGAAGTAGTACCTCAAGATGAATTCGCCTGTCTCAACCTGATAATCACCCGCCCGACGGGAACAACATCTGAATCCAAACTGCCAGTTGTTGTTTGGATTTTTCCGGGTGCAAATACATTT
Source organism: Myxozyma kluyveri (assembly GCA_030568365.1). NCBI lineage: Eukaryota > Fungi > Ascomycota > Lipomycetes > Lipomycetales > Lipomycetaceae > Myxozyma > Myxozyma kluyveri. Next base: position 47,959 of record JAJLTX010000028.1, on the reverse strand, counting down.
GGTTCAGCATCTGATAAAACATATGATCCAACAGCACTTGTAACCAAATCAGTTACAAAAGAGTTACCAATCATTTTCGTTAATGTCAATTACAGACTGTCACTTCTTGGATTTGCTTATGTTAATGGTCGTGCTAATCATTCAATGTATGACCAGACTGAGTCATTAATTTGGATTAAGAATCACATTGCCGATTTTGGTGGTGATGCTTCCAATATTACTTTAATGGGTGAAAGTGCTGGTAGTTTAGGAACTCACTATCACTCACTTAATCCTAAGTCAGAAGGTTTATTCAAGAGAATTGGAATGATGAGTACAGCAATGGAGTCACGTACACCATTCCCCCTTGCAGATGCCAAAGAATTAGTTGCCAAAGCAAAATCTTTATGTAAAGTTGAAACTGATGAAGAATTTAGTAAAGTCGATGTTGGTACTCTTATTGATTATGCAGTTCCTATTATTGGTGGAATGTATGGTCCTGTTGATGATGGTGCTGAAGGTTGGTTAGGTTCGATGTCATCTGAAATTCTTAAAGATACACCATATATTGACTCAAGACCACTTAAACAAGTTGAAGCGGTTATGCATGGAAATACAAGATTTGAATCAGTTTTCTATAAACCTAAAATTGCGCTTGTCCCAGCAGCAGCAAGATATGAAAGACTGTCACAAGTTCCAAATGGTGTTGGAATGAGACTTATTCAAAGATATGGAATTACACCTGAAGACACTGAAGAGAATCTTGATAAATTAATTCAAATGTATGATGATATTTCATACGGACAACCAGTTGATGAAACCATCAAAGGGTTTAAAGCAGCAGGAATTACAACCTATCATTATTTATTTGATGAACCAAATCCATATGATGCATCACTTGATGCACATCATGGAGTTGATGTAATGTATCTTTTCAATTCATTTAAATTTGATTCAAAATATGATATATTTATTGATAAATATCAAACTGGTTGGATTCGGTTTGCTTATGGTTTAAATCCTTGGGATTTAGATGATTCATTAAAAAATGTTATGAATGCTGTTTTCGTTGATCAAGATATGCATGTTCGTGAAGTGGGTGAATATGAGAAAAGAAGAAGAACTGAAGCTTTCGCGGCTTTGAATGAAGATAGATATAAATATGATGCTTACAATATCACAAAACGATTCTTATACGTTTAAACGGATAACATTCATGTTTGTTTTAATAATAATTAGATTAGCAATATAATAATATTTACAATGTATACTGTACTGTAGCGACCTAACCAACCAATCCATAACCTAAAACCCATAACTACCCTAACATTACAAATCATCTGTATAAACAGCAACTCTTTACTCTGCATTAATAGAAGCGGCAGTAGCCTCATTTAACGTCATAACATCAGCATTATCAACATCTGTATCTTCACCATCATCTTCTTCTTGATGAATATTCAGTCCAATTGTTCTACTTGCTAATCCATTTAATGACGTTAATGATGAACTTGATGATGATGCCACTGTGGATGATGACGATGACATATATGATCCAACACTACTTGACATTCTTGAACTTTCACCTCCTTGCATACCTGGTGGCATTATTTGTGCAAGTGAGCAACTAACAATTGCACTTTGCATTGGAATAACTGGTGGTGTAGTTTCAACATGAACCTTTTTATTAGATGATAAAAGTAATCTCATCATACCTAATCCACCACCATTACCATTTGATCCGCTTTGCGCACTGCTACCAATACTTGTACCAGTAGTTCCTAAACTACCATTTGAGCTACTACCACTACCAACACTACTACTACTTGCTTTCCTTCTACCCCATAATCCACCAGCAATTGAGGTTGCAATAGCAGGCGCTGAGGGTGATCCAGAAGTGTCTTTAGGAGTAGTTGAACTTGTATCATTTGAATCTTCAGGTGATCCAATAATAGCTTGATTTGCAAAACTTGAAAATGAAGGTGGTGGTAATAATGGTGATCCAGGAGGTTGACCTAAAGGAGTTGTAGGTCCACTATTTTCAATCAGTCCATCCTTTCTTAAACGTCTTTTGTCGAGACTTATTGCTGTAAATTCATCATTGGGTCCCCAAGCAAATGCTTGGTGGGATAGATGATTAATCGGACGTTCAGGACATGATCTTCTTACATCATGTGCAACAAATTTAGCATCTCGAGAACATGCCCAAATTACACCTAATGATTTTTTTCTGGGATTCCTTCGTGATGATGATGATAATGTACGTTGTCGTCTTCTTCCAAAATATGACATTGATGTAGTTGATATTGTTGATAGATTTGAGTCATCAGAATCATAATCTGAATCGTTATCTGTATTTACATCACCTGTTGAATCTGTATATGATGAACTTGTTGATGTATTTGTAATATATGAAGAAGGTGAAGCTGAATATGCACTTGTTGATAATGCTCTTGTAGGTGATGAAGAAGCATTTGGAACAGGAACAGCACTAGTTCCAATACCAGTCTGACCTGATCCAAACTGTCCATCAGCAGCCCAAGCGATTCCAACAATTGGAGCAGAATGATAATCAATAACTCTATCAGGTATGTATTTTCTTCTTAAATTCCAAATTTGAATCTTATAATTTCCGACTGAAAGTGATGATGTTGCAATTGGTGTGTCAATGAATGCTGTAGCTGGTTTCTCATATGGTGATGGCTTTTGCCATATCGCTGAGAAGATCGCACCTGACGTTGAAATCGAATGTGCTGGCGATGAAGATGACTCTGTAGTTCGTAAATCCCACACTCTAATAGAACGATCTCGTCCACCCGTAACAATAACTTCTAATGAAGGATGATAATCCACACAGAACGCCGAACCAGAATGTGCGGCAATTCTTCTATCCGGAGTATTTATCTGTCTTGCGTCCCATCTTAACAATGCACCTGTATCAAAAATTGCACAAAACCTTGATCCATCAACAGTTGAAAATTGAACACGTCGAGTTGCATCTGGTCCTCGAACAGTTGCCACGTTTTTTAATGTTCTTAAATCCCAATATCGAACGGTCGCATCTTGTCCTCCTGACATTAAGATATGTGGATTAAATGGATTGACTGCAAGTGAATTCACAGTTCTAGAATGGCCGGGAGCAACTCGTTTAATCTCACCAGGTTTGTCAACATCATGTAGTGTAATCATCCCGTTTATTGACGCATATGCAACCATTCTTGAATATGGACCTAGCAACCATTTTAAATCAGATACATAACCTGGAGAGCTTGAAGGTGCATCTGCAGGGAGTAAATCCGCATGTTCGATAATCTCATGTGGATCAACGCGTACAACACGCAAATATCCACGTCCAGCAATGGCAGCATGACTTGAAGTTGGATCCGCGCTGAATGCCGTTAATGGCGCATCTGCATTATACACCAATCTAGCAGGTTTTGCTGACTTCCGCCTCCGTCTGTACTTGTGTAGAGGCGATGGCGGCGCGTCATCAGTGACCGCAGCGGGAATCGACGACGGTCCCGGTACAGAGGACGGTGCAGAATTAGACCCCGAACTACTCCCGCTTCCCGTTATGTACATTCCCAGACGAGCAAAAGCGCCCAACGTGGGACTCTGGACTGCATTCTGCTGGGAATTGGCTGCGAGTGAGTCCGGCAGTTGCTGCTGGGACCGAGACTGAGCCTGCGACGACGGGACTGAGGAACCCATTGCCGCGCAGCAGCAGCGAGCGCGTGTATCGCACCCTAATACACCACGTCACAGCGAGCGCAATTGCACGGTGGCACAGCGAGTGAACGAAGACGACGGTGCTGTAGTCGGTGTTGTAGGTGGTGATTGTGATGGTGGTGATGGCGGTGAAGGCGTTGGAGATATCAAGGCCAATCAGGTCAACACAGTTTTTAACTTAGCGAAATGCGGCGCAGATCGGTGTCAGCATAATGAACGATGAGGGGCACGTAGCCATATAATTTGAGAGTCGGTGTTCCACTCCAGTTCATCACGTTCAGAACTGTCTATATAAACACCGACTGCCCTTCTTCTCTTCTTCTTTTTTTTTTTTTTTTTTTTTTGATTTCTGTATAGTTCACTCACACTACATTTCAGCATATTACACCACCATGAAGTTACTTTCCCGTGCAATCGCCAAAGACGGCTCCGGCTCCGTCAAGCTCCTCCCCGAAGATCCAACTGATCTCTGGTTAGCCTATAACCTCATTATCACCGGCGATATCCTCCGCGCTTCGACTTTCAGGTGTGTCCTAGTACCTGTATATTATATTTTAAATATCAGCTGCTAACAGCACAAAGGCGCGTCACCAAAGAAAGCAAAACCGACAACAGCGAAGGAATTAACGGCAACGGACCTTCCCAGCGTATTTCCCTTGTTCTCGCAGTACAAGTTGAAAAGACAGAGTTCGACGCCACAGCTGGAGTATTACATGCTTCAGGAAAAGTCGCCGAAGAATCGCAACATGTTCGACTAGGCGCATATCACACATTAGACCTTGCATTACATCGTGCATTCACAGTTATCAAATCACCGGCATCACCGTGGGATTCAGTTTCATTACAAACGCTTGTTACGGCATGTGATCCAGCAGCCAGAGCTGAAATTGGAGCAGTAGTTATACAGCCTGGATTAGCAAATATATGTTTAGTTGGAGAACATATGACATTATTACGACAACGAATCGAACTTACAATTCCAAGAAAACGTGCAGCGGATTCAGCAACTGCACATGATCGTGCATTAACTCGGTTTTATAATTTGGTAGCTCAAGCAATGTCAAGACATTTCGATTACAGTAAACTAAAAGCAGTAGTATTGGCATCACCTGCATTCGCAGCAGATCAACTCCTCAAGCAGATTTTCGAAGTAGCGTCAAGAGACGTCGATACTGGATCTTCAACATCAGCACAATCTAAAATACTACTCAAGTCACGATCAAAATTTTTAACGGTACATTGTGCATCTGGACATGTTCACGCACTTAATGAAGTACTGAGGTCACCTCAAGTCATTTCACAACTCGCGGATACGAAATTCGCTAGAGAATCAGCAGCTTTGGAAACTTTTTTTTCGGCATTAAATGACGCAGGTGATGGATCATTACCAAAAGCATGCTATGGACCTAAGCATGTCGCCAAAGCATTTGAAATGGGTTCAATCAAAACATTACTCATATCCGACAATCTATTTCGAAGTACAGATGTAGCTGCACGAAAAAAATATGTGGAATTAGTTGATGAAGTTAAAGCTATGGGAGGTCAAGCATTAGTCTTTTCATCATTACATGAATCTGGTAAACAATTAGATCAATTCACTGGTATTGCTGCAATTTTAAATTTTGGAGTTCCGGAGTTAGAAGATGTTGATGATGAAAGTGAAGATGAAACTGAAGATGAAGAGGAAACTTAATATTTTGTACTTTGTCATTTAATTAGCATGTGTATTGGTGTATAAAAAGTCTATTTTGTATGTACATTGAATAAGGAATTTGGTTATTAAATATTAAATATGTCACGGCTGTAATTCATCTGTATATCCTAAACGCCTTCGTAATAAATTGTAATACCATAAATTCCCATCTGCAGCCCGTATTCCGTCTTGTGCAAGTCCAAATAATAAACCAAGGCCAGCTCCTGTTTTTATCGTACTCATAACCTGTGATCTTGGAAGTCGACCTATTTCATAGTTAGTATCTCATCACTTTCACAGTTATGCAATAATGATAATAGTAACTTACTTGAAGATGCATATATTGCACCGGTAACAGCAGCGCCCAACACTGTATTCAAGGCATCAATTTGCCCTCTAGCATAATCCGCCAACGCTTCTACTCCAAATAATCTTATAATAAAAGAACTTGAACGTAAAGTAAACTTCATACTTTCTCTGAAAGCATTTTTCATAATAACATGGTTTTTCAATTTATGATAAAAATACCATCCTTGAACAGTTGTAGGCAATCTATGTGAATTTTCGGCTAAAAATCTTAGTGATGCTGTCTTGCCTCCTGAATAACATCCTAATGGAATTGTAATGAATGTTGAACAAAATAGTAAACCGGGAAGTCGTGTTGACGTAGGTATGTTTAGTCGTGCATTTCTGTCTGTAAATATAATATCTAGCAGTCCAATGTCATTTGAACTCTCTTTTGCATTTTCTATACTATTAGCACTTGAGGACGCCATGATGTTGCGTATTGTTCAAGGTGGTGGTTGTGGAGTTGGTGTTCGGAGATACGAACTCGCGATGCATACATACAGTCTGCGGCTCCCAACGCCCAGCGCAGGGTCTGTTCACCACCCCCCCCCCCCCCCACATCCTATTAACTATCCACTACAGTCTTTCTATTTCCAATCTACATTAATTTGCAGTATTTAACCAGTCTATGGTAGAATTCACTCATGATTTAATGTTATCATAACAAAACAATAAAGCCAGCCGACTTTCCAAGCACTATTTACAATCCGATATACAACCCAAACAACCTACTTCCCCTCTCTCATTCTCTTCTTAAACATCCCTGGACTTTCCAATTTCTTCCCACTTTTCCACATTCCAACTCTTTTCTTTTGTGCATTTTCCATAATTTTGTCATACTCTTCTCTATCAGTTGTACCAAAAACAGCTTGAGTTTTACCTTCATAAACAACAGCCCATCCAGCTTTCAACATTTCTTTAGAAACTTCTCGGCGTCCAAAAATCGTCCATATAAAAACTTGTCCAACTGTTCTTTTATATTGATCAATTGAAAGTAATCGCACTGTTACATTCCTACCAATAATGTAATTTCCAAGCCAGCTTTTTGCTTCTTTACTATACGCTTGTGCAGGATGTCCAAATGCTTCGCCTTCAGGTGCATCAAGTCCACATAGTCTAACATGTAAAGTTTCCTTTGATAATAATTTCTTTTTAGGTTTATTTTTATTTCCATTTAGATATGACCCCATTTTACCAATTAGTCCTTGTTCTCTAGCTTTATCCGATTTCTTTCCAGCTCTAACAGCAGCAATAACACTTTCTTCATTTCCAGTCCAATATTGTCTAAACGGAACTTTCCTAATCCATCCCCAGCCAGCAAAAATTCCTCCAGGTGTATGAAATAATCTAAAGTTGTCTCCATCGCCAACATAAACAACTTTACCTTTAATGACTCTTTGATTTTTGAAATATGACATTGGAATATCAGGTGCAGTATCGAATCGTTTTAAAAATCTACCATAGAATGAAATTCCTGCTAATGCAATTGACGTGAGTATTGCAGTTTGGATAATCGTAGTGATTGTGACTTGTGAAAATATTCCATTTTGCTTTTTGTCATCTTTATTGTCTTGTTTTCGAAATGCAAGAAGGTCAAATCGTTTAGGTGGTTCAACGCGTTCTTGTTTCTGTACTCTTGAATTTATCCAGTGCCATGGCCACCACGACATGTGTGCGATTTATAATATATTAATCATTAATCTATCTACTTTACTGTAGTTGATTAATTTTCTTATATACAGTATGTACAATACATATGCGTGTAGTGACTTTTGAAAGGAGTAATTATCTAAACGCGACGATCTGTGTTGTTTACAAAATGACTAGCACAATACCCTTGGAATTGTCTCTGTAACTGTCAGCATTTGGATTCTAATCTCGAGGCTTGATTTAAATGCTTGATCCAAAGTGTTCTTATCATTTCAATTGACAATAATCACATCCAACTAATACAATTAATATAATAGTTATATCAATCGAATATATAATTACAAAATGGAAATGGAAGCGCTAAGAACCTCACATAAAACGTCATCATTTTTAACATTACCACCTTCAGAACTTCGAGCATTATATACAACATCATATAATTATATTGTATCAGGAAGTGCAGCAAGATCACTTGAATCCGGAGATTTATTTTCAGCATTTGAATTACATTATACATTAGCATTGTTAACAAATCATGATACAGAAGCATTAACAATCTTAAATTCATTAATGGATAGATTCGGTGAACGTGCTTCAAGAGTTGCTGTTTTAAGAGCTATTTATATTGAAGCAACAAGTCCAAATCCTCAAAAGGATGTTAATGCATTTCTTGAAAATCAATCTGAAGCAGATATTGGATCACGAAAGAGGAAGATTGCTGTTTTGAAGACTGTCAAAGGCTCAGAAACTCAAACTGTTCAAGAATTACTTAAATTAGTTGATACATTTCCAAGTGATGCTGAATCTTGGGCTGAATTAGCTTCAGTTTATATTGAATCTGGGTTATATTCGCAAGCATTATATACACTTCATGAAGTCATTTTATTACAACCACTTGCATATAATATATGTGCATTAATTGGAGAAGTTGGACTTAAATTTTCAGAAAGTTTAGGAGGTAATAATTCATCAGCACAGGATAAACTTGTTGAATCAATTAAATTTTTCTTAAGATCAACTGAGCTTTGTCAAGACTATGTACGTGGTTGGGTTGGTGTTTTAATTGGAAGTAAGAAATTAACTGCAATTCCAAAAGTTGGCGTGGATATTGCTCTTTATAAAGATTTAGAAAAATTAGCAAGGAAAAGGCTATCCATTATTGTGGAAACTGAAGATGCCAAGGAATCTGATATCGAAGCTGCAAAGATTATACTCAAGTCATTTTAATGCTTTGATTAATGAATGTTCTAAAGTAATTGATTAAATGAATGTAAATTGATTGATTAAATGTATAAATTATATATTACATGAATTGATACTATCGTACAACAAGTTTCTCTGTAACGGAGCTAACAACTGGTAATCTTTCAGAAATCCAATCAGGATCTCTTAAAAACATTCCGAAATCTCTTACTGATGGTGGAATTTTATTCTTAATAAATCCAAAACTTCCTTCCTTAACAGTATATTCTCTTAAAACAATTCCAGATTCATATTCAATATAAATTCTAGTATCTCTAACTCTAAATAAAACATCATCAACCCTCATAAAGAATCTTGCAAGAATAAACATTCGTTCTGGCATTACTCGAATTTTAACATTATATTCTGCAGTTCCATTATCTCCTAATTCATCTTCAAATAACATAATATCATCAAAATATAAAATTGGATCTTTTCGTCGTAGTTTATCTAATGGAATTTTCTGATTACTTTCTGTTTCAAATTTAAATTCATCATTATTATTTTTATCTTTATCTTTATTGTTAATCGTAGTTCCTTTATATTCAGTTGTATAAGTCCAATCAAAAGGTTTAACAACTTCATGATCTTTCGCTCCACCTCTAAAATCTTGAGCAATTTTATCACCTTTCGCAGCAACTTCTCGTGTAGTTTTCCTTTTATCTTCCATCCAAGTTTCCGCATATGCAACTTTCACCAGTCCACCGTTTGGCTGACCGAATTTATCAACTAAATCTAATGCATCGATTGCATTAAATAATATACAAAATCCACTTTCTTCATGTCCTATCATTATATAATTCTTACCAAATATCATTTCGGGCATTGGAATTCCTAATCTTTCTTGTGCTAATTCGATTTCTTCAGCCGACATTATCGCTGTTTTACGACCTCTTGCAAACCATCCTCCTGCTCTTGCTCCTCGTACTCCTGAACTCACTGCTCGTGAGGTCGAAGTAACTTCATCGTCTGGAGTCTCTGCACCGTAGACATATAGTGGTTTATCATCATGCGATGGAAATGCGTATTCATTCGAAGTCATTGCTTCTCTTCGCAATTGCCAGTTATGCCCAGTCAACCAGTCACTTCGTCTTATCGATCACTTATCAGAACTGATCGATAATAACTGTACGTATGAAGCATCAGGATCTCCACAAACCCCGGCAGACTCTACTTCAAGCTGTAAGCAATCCACGTGATCACATCAGTGACGTCACCGCTGTCTTTCAACGTGTCGACGCTCAGCCACGTTCGACCGCATAAATTCCCCAGATCTCTCCCCACGATCCAGTTCTTTCTCTTTCCACGATTAACATCACACTCACATTCACAACAAACAACAAATAGCAACACTTTATCAACAGTCTACTCAAGAGTAAGAATAAGAATAGCAAAGATGTCTACAATGCACGCATCAAACGTTGATCCTGAAGTGACCAAATCACAAATTACTGAGTTCTTCTCCTTCTGTGGAAAGATTACATCACTAGAACTTTCACCTTCATCAGATTCAAAAACTCAAATTGCTACAATTACATTTGCACAAGAAGAAGCAGCCCGGACTGCATTACTTTTAACAGATACAATGTTAGGTAGTAATAAAGTTACTGTTGTGGCAGGTGACTCTAATGATGATGATGATTTGGTTGAAGTTGAAAGTCCACCTGCAAGTGGTGACGCACGACAAGAAGATAAACCCAAAGCAGCAATTTTAGCAGAGTTGCTTAGCCATGGATATGAATTAAGCGACAGAGCATTAGTTAAAGCATCAGAGCTTGATAAGAAACATGGAATTTCATCAAGATTTCAATCATTTTTATCATCGGTTGATCATAAATATAATATTTCATCAAGAGCAGCTTCAACCGCACAGTCAGCTGATGATAAATATCATATTCAAAAACAGTTACAAAATACCCAAGCCCATTTATATAAATATTATGAAAAAGCTTTGGATAATTCTGCTGGTGCTAAAGTAAGAGGGTTTTATACTTCTGCTGCTAATACTGCGACTGATATTCACAACGAAGCAAGACGTCTCGCTGATTTGAGAGAAGGAAGATCGTCTGCTTCTCCCGAAGGCGAAGCTCAAGTTCCTTCTGAATCTGAAAAGGCTCAACCTGCCGCTGCTGGTATCACAATTTAGACACTCCATCAAGTAGCTGAGTTGTGTATGGATGGGAGTTTGAGTGGCGTTCGGTTATTTTTTATTTTTTTTTTTTCCTTTTGTTACGTATATCAGCTATAACTGTGACTTGTGAATATATGAATATTGTATTGTATTATCTATTAATTAAAATTTTCCACGTAAAAGATTCGTGCCCATATCTTTTCCAGTATAGTATGCAGTACGGAAGAAAGTATTGAAATCAAGTGTTGAGAATAATGTGTCTGCAAGTCCAAAGGGTAACATTAATGGGATCCATCCTGCAACAATCAACATTAGCTTATAGAATAAAATGATCACTTAAAGGATATATCTATACATACCCTGAGCAAGTTCCAAAGCCCAAGTAGTATCATCGAATTTATATTGTTTAGTAGTACCTCTCTTCATCCAATTCATATCACCAGGTTTATAAACTTCAGGTTCGAAATCACCAGCAGCATGAGACCGTTGTTCACCTTTTAAGATGAAAAAATAATCATCAGATGGATGAACTCCTGAATGACCTTCTGTTCCAACTGCTGATCCAAAGAAAATTAAATATTCACTAATTGAGGCATGCATTATAAACATTGAACCCATTGCTCCTCCTGCATTGTTTAACATCCAATCATCTTGATTAAAAGGATTAACGAAGTCACCGTAAACTGCACGAAGACGCGTGTTGATGTCGTAGAAAAGTGCGGTTGTGTTGGAGGCTGTTGGTTCAGCGAGTGCGGTCTGAATGACATTAATGTTAATAAATCAATCAGTTAAATATCAATTAACTAATAGTGAATACACACCTTGACAATACCTTGAAGAACTTGAGGGTCGAAAATAAAACAAGACTCGAGAAGGTACGTGTCAACGTAAGTGTATGCACCAAGCACAACTGCGAGCAGCGCTGAGAATGTGAATAAACGCATAATTATACAGTAAGCAAAGAAATGAATAGATATATACAAAGTAGAATTGAGGAGAGCAGAAGAGAGGGACAGGAGAGTATATAAATACTGTAAACGGTTGGGGCGGGCGTGTGCGATGGACGCGAGAACGGAAGATTGTCAACAGCCGAGAGTGCGAGCGAGTGCGAGTTATAGCGAATACGGGCGAATACGGGTATACAAGCTGCTCGGAAGCGCTGACAGAAGTGCGGGATTGGCGTTCCAAATCCGGCATGGCCGCACTGCAGAATGAAATAGCGATTGCGCGGGAACAGCGATACGGCTGCAGATGCGGTATTTGAGGAAAAGTTGCATGCAAACCAAGCAATATAACGCGGGAATAGCGCGACGATGAAATTAATAACGGAGGCACCGACGCCACCAAGGACAGACGCGGCTGTTCGTCATCCAGTTTTATCGCGATGCCAGGAACTAACACGAGCGAGGACAATTGCACTTGCAAGTGCATGTAGGCTATCTGCTGTGGTTGAGATGGCTGTAGTCTATGCTTAGCTGCAATCTACAACAACAACAGCAGATGCTCGCTGCAGATATGCTCATCAGATATGCACACGCGCATATGTATATGAAGCAGCCGATAAACGAAGGATCATCTGATAACGCCCGGTTGCCGTTTTGGGAAGGCAGCCCCGAGCAGGCCGGCGTGCGGCTCGGGTCTTGCCGTAAACACTGAGAGAAGAGAAGATACTTGTAAATGTATCTTGCAATATCTGTATTGCCATTTCGACCACGTCTTCCACGGGGTTTCCACGAGATAAACAGAGGTTGATTGCCTGGGATTGCTGCGCAGTGACTGACTGGTCATGTGTTTGCGCTTCTGATCAGCGAAAGTCCTCTAAAAGAAGCGCCCTGCGCCTGTTGTGTGCTCTATACAGCACTGCGCTGTTTCCTCTCGTCTGCTTCCACTCTGCTCTCACGCTTCACGACAACCACATCACACCGCCCAATGCGCTACGGCTCTGTTCTCGCCCAGTACGCGGCGCCGGAGTGGCGGTCGTTCGCCGTCGACTACGACGAGCTCAAGGCGCTCGTCAAGCAGGCCGCTGCGACGCCGGGGAGCGAGGCCGCGGTCTACGCCGCCCTGGCCGACCAGCTCGAGCTCGTCAACATCTTCGTGCGCTCCAAGAACGGCGAGCTCGACCGGCGGATTCGCGACTGCGCCAGAGCAGTGGACGACCTCGCGAAGCAGGACGCGACACGAACGTATCCCATTTCGGCTGCCCAGCGGCAGCGCCCGGTTGCGCCTGTCGAGACCGAGCTGGAGGCGTGAGTACTCCATCTACTCGCAACAATGCTTCTTGCGCCATGCTAACATGCACTCTCCAGCATCTACCGCGACCTGCAGTCCCTCGTGCGCTTCGTGAGCGCGCACCGCATCGCGTTCCGCAAGCTCGTCAAGACGTACAACAAGTGGTCCTCCTCGACCTCGCTCTCGCCGCGCATCGCCACCCTGCTCGCCCGTTCCAGCGCGTTCACCGCCCGCGACTTCACGCCGACCATCGTCGAGCTCTCGCTGGTGTACGACGGCGTGCGCTACTTCCACTCGTCCCTGCGCTTCTTCAGTCCGCAGCCGTCCTACGCTGCCGGCGACGTCGACTTTGAAATCGCCGCCACGACCGCTCCGCACACGGCCTCCTTCTGGGTCCACGACGACAACTACGTCGAGCTGCAAGTGCTTCTCCTCAAGTATCTGTCAATCGTCCCTACCGAGTCCTACTTCCGTCGCAGTCTACTCTCCGGCTCGTCCACTCCCGTCACGCACGCTGCGTCTTCTGCCGGAAAACCGGAGTACTCCATTGCGTCCGACGTCCGCGTCGTCTACTTATCCGACCCATCTGCAGCGACAGCCCCGGTTTCGCCGTCACACATTGCGCGCGCGGTATCCGACTTTGAACTCGACAACACCGACACTGTAATTTGCACTCCGTCTGGTGCGTCACTTGCCGGAAATCGCAAATACATTGAATCCGTCATCAACGGATCCGCATCGTCGTCAGAACTGCAGCACCTTGACTCAGCTGGAAAATCAGTTCTCTCATGGATCCACGAGCACAATGCTAAGCCGCTTTTATTAACTGCAGCCAACCGTATTCGATTTGAACAAATTGGAACGAAGCGATCAACTGCGTGGGTTTCACTTGATACTGATGTGCGGATGCGATTGGTTGAATCAGCTACTAACTGGATGGATATTGGAACTGTTGCGGCGTCTGAATGTAAGAAATTCCCGTACTCAGTTTTGCAAGTTAAATGGATTGGAACTGAGCCACATTGGCTATCTGATCTTCAAGCATCACACACTGTCTTTGAAGTTCCAGGTTTCAATTACTTTGCGCATGGAACTTCGATTCTAAGCGAACAACGACAGTCACAGTCACCATTACCCGAGCCGGAATGGATGCCGTTATTCGCCGAAGATATTCATAAACTTCCAAGACAACGAGGCCAATCTCGACCTACGCCTGGTCATCGTGAATCAAGATTAGCAAGAAATTCAATAACTTCAGTAAATGGAAAAGGAAAAGCAAGCGTTGAGGAAAATTCATCATCTGATTCGTATTCCTCCTCATTACAAATCGCTGAAAATACTTCTTCTCTCGAAACCGAACCTGAACCTGAACCATTATCTGCTGCAGATTTAGCATCTGCAGTTCCAGCACACAAATTCCGCGCTGCATCAATCATTTCATCAATTTTCTCGCGCTCGTCAACTCCAGCGCAAGATCCACCTCTCGCAACCACAGACTCTTCTTCAATTCCTCGCACAAATGCACTTGACATTCCACCAGAAGCACAAGAAATAGCATTGCGAGGACGGAATTTCAGAACTCGTGATAGAAATGCTACTCGTCGATTGGAAATCGTACACAACGACAATGAAGATAGTAGATATTGGAATGAATTTGATAATCCTGAAGAAGATGAAGGTGATTTCTACATCGAAATGAGTTCAAACGGGCATTCAAATACTCCAAGTAATGCACCTGTTGTGCAGACATTAGTGTCAAATATGTGGAATAAAATAATTTCTGTTAAGGATTATGCGGATGATACTATTCAAGAGGCTGGTGAATCACCTGCTCGTCGCGCTGCTCATGCTCAAGAACGTGAAAGTTTACTTGAAGATGTTGAGACTGGTGCATCCGGACAATCTGGAGTAGCGTTAGGAGATACAGATTCGATTGACAAAGCCCTAACAGTTTTATATGCGATCTCCCTAAGTATTTCATTAATCCTAGTTTCAATTCTTGATGGGATTATATTCGCAGGAAGTAAATCTTCAGCACCAATTTATATTTCATTTTTAGCCTCGATTGGAATTGTGTTTGCCGAAGGAATCGCGCTAGTTGGTTTAATCGCATTCTTATGGAGACGTGAATTACCTGGTGCTATTCATCAAACTATTGTATTTTTCGCACTATTAATGACGGTTTGTGCTGGTTTAGGTGGTATTTTATTTTTATTTTTCTAGAATAAGTCATCAACACAGCGAAGGCTGCATTACATTACATTATTACCGTTCATTTATTAATTTGGTTGTGAGTTTGTGATTTGAGTTTACATTAGACATTGTGTTTGTGTTATATTATATTAAGCGAGTGATGAGGTGTGGTTTAATTCTTGCATTTTTTTTTTCATTTATTTTCTCTCAAGTTTGGGATACCGTTGCATATTCTTTCCATTTACAAGTTATTTATCAAAGTTGTTTAAGTTCACGTTCAAGTCAACTCTTTTTTTGGATCACTCATAGATGCATGAAATTTCCAATAATTCGCTTTATTCACATTATTTACGTTCACTATTTCATTCATTCATTTATTTATCTATCTATCTATTTGGTTATGTTTTTCAAAATTAGTGCATTTGCATCAATCATCATTATTAATTTAACTTATATAAATGTTAAATTTGTATCACATTCATTTTGTACTTGTTTCATTTACTAGTTATCGTTTATTCACATGTATTTGTTTATTCCTAATTCATTCTTTATCAACATGTATAGATTTATTCATTTCTCAAGTTACAGTAATTCATCCTTGCCGATATACAGATAAACTGGTCGGTCTACGTATCGGATAAACGCCACGTCTCGCGGAGTCGAAGCCGCGCCTATCTTTTTGCCGCAGTGTCAAAGTCCGTAATCCTATCCGATCCTTATCTCTGCCATCAACATACATACAATTACAATAGACTCTTCATTTATTTATTTATTAATGAATATTGATTTGAAGTGAACTTATATCGTAATTGTGAATTATAATTACTAGGCATCGGCATTGTATTTTGTGTATTAAGAGTGTGGCGACGGCACGTGTTCGTAATTTCATACTCCCGACTGTCCGACTGGTCATAGTTGAGTTAGTTTGGCGGTGGTGATTGTTTCGGCTTTAGAGTATCGGTCTATTTGGAAGTTGATCACGAGGTAATCGAATTGCATAATAAACATTAGAAGGTGGATTGGATTAAAGAGGATTTGTGAAAATTGGAAGGAAAGTCAAGCGGTAGATTAGGACATATTTATACAACAATAGAACATTCAAAATGGTTAGAGCAGCAAGAGATGAAGAAGAAGATGAGCTTCTACCTACATCTAATATACAATCAGGTTCAACATTACCTGCGATTATTATTGGATTAATAGCAGCAGTTGGAGGAATTTTATATGGCTATACGACAGGAATCATTGCCGGAATTTTAGCAATGGATACATTCAAGAAGGATTTCGGAGTTCCTAATCCAATATATACAGGAGGAGAAGGGAATGGTTCATTACCAGATGGGGATTTTGGAGAGATTGATGAAGAATATTATTTACCATCTGGTAAAAAATCATTAATTGTTTCTGTTGTTTCACTTGGTTTATGTATCGGTGCATTTTCAACTGGTTATTTGGCGGATTATAAAGGCAGAAGATTCGGTTTAGTTGTCGCTTGTTTGCTTTACGTGTTTGGTGTGTTTTTCCAAGTTGCAAAACCTGACGTTGAACTTTTTACTTTTGGTGAGTTTCTTGATTTTAATTTTAAGTTGAGCAGTACTAATGAAATGATAGGTCGTCTTGTATCTGGTCTTGCGTTAGGTGCAGTTTGTTCAATAGGACCATTATATCAAGCTGAGATTTCACCTAAACATCTTCGAGGAACAATTACAGCAGCATATCATTCCGCCAAAACGATTGGAGTATTAATGGCATCGATAGTAGATGCTGCCACAAAATCTAAAACAGGCGAATCATCATATTTAATTCCATTATACATTCAATTTATATGGGCAATTATTCTAATGGTTGGTTTCTCATTGTTACCTGAATCTCCTCGATACTTGGTCAAAGCAGGACAACCGATTGCAGCTCGTCAGGCATTATGTAGAATTCGATATTTACCTGAAAATGATCCGATAATCAATGAAGAGATTTCAGAAATTGAAGCAGCGATTGCACTTGAGCAATCTTTAAAATCGGTAAAATGGTCAGATTGTTTTAGTACGGTTAATAGACAACGGTTTAGAATGTATATTGGAATAGTTGCAGGTGCAATGAGTCAATTAGTGGGCGTTAATTTTGTTAAATATTTCGGAACTGACTTTTTTAAAGAAGCTGGAATCGAAAATGCATTCGGGGTTTCAATTTTTATTAATATGGTTTCTTTCATTATGACTTTACCTTCACTTTATTTAGTTGAAAGATTAGGTAGAAGACCTGTTTTAATTTGGGGATTATTCGGTTGTTTTGCAACTCAATATATAATTTCAATCACAGGAGTTATCTTTGGGAATTCACCATTTTCGAAGTCTATTCTAGTTGGATTTTCAATTTTATATATTGCAGTTGAATCAGTTGGAGCAGGACCTCCATTATTAGTAGTAATGGGAGAATCATTTCCCATTCGAACACGAGCGAAATCAGTATCAATTTCAATTGCAAGTGATTATTTTTTCAACTTTGGAATTTCTACAATCAGTCCATTTTTAATCGATGATACACCTGGTTCATTAAATCTAGGTACAAATGTATTTTTAATCTGGGGAACTGCATCACTTTTAGGCTCTATCTTTGTCTATTTTTGCGTTTATGAAACTAAAGGTTTGACTTTGGAACAAATTGATGATGTTTATAATTCTGTTCCATACGCTTGGCAGTCTGAGTCTTATAATCCTTTACCTTTGTTAACTGATGATATCGAAGATTCATTTCCTGATGCTGTACCGTATTCAACTGCATCTTCAAGATCACCTTCACCACCTGATGAATCTCCTTTCAATGAAACTGAAACTTCCAATGAAATTGCAAGTGAAACTGGAAATGCAAGTGGAAATATAAATGGAATTAGAGGAACAAGAGCAAGAGGATTCTCGGTTTCAAGTAGTAGAAGTATCGAGGCTGAAATTGTGAATGTTGCGGTGGAATTTGATGAAAATGTTGTGGAATCAAAGATCGCTGGTGCACCTAATTAAACTCAAGCATGGTTGCGTATGGTTATCGAGGTGTGTTAGTGAGTGAGTGAGTGAGTGAGTGAGTGGAAAGTGAAGAGTGAAGAGTGGCCCCTTTATGCATTTTGTTCATTGTTTGGTTGGTACATTACATTATTCAATAGAATAGATCTTTCATAAACTACATATATTAGTCACATTTCAAAATTGTTGAGAAAGCGACCCATCACTCTGTGTTAGATCAAGTGATTAGTTTTAGAGGACGAGAGCTTGAGTGTTGACAGGGTCTAGCAAAAGCACTATCTGAAAGATATTTGCGTATTATAGTATCAGATCTGTTTATAGTCAAGTATCTTGGAAACAGAACATAAAACTACCTATTCTCGTATTAGTGTTTTAAGCAAATTTCAAGCGAAACAATAAATACTTTTAATTACAGTAGCTACCTAAAAATATTACAACACAGCACGTCCCTAAACAATGGACCTCACACTTACGAAGGAGTGAAGGCTGAATCCCATAACAGTCGCAAGGTCTCCTCATCTAGTTGGATATTTTGATCCATGCCAACAGGCCCCAGACGAAGAAAGATCCTGTTAAATTCAAGAGTAATTGGTCCGCCCTCCATGCTACCCTCACCAACTTTGGCTGCTTGAATCGCTTCTGGCGTATCCTTAGCCGCTGCGCGCAGGTCAGCCCTATATTTAAGTCTGGTAAGCTGCGTAGCGCTGAATATCCTAATCAGGGTCAAAGACATTGTGGGGTCGATCAACTCGATTTACCAGTGCGCTACCATATATACGATGTACGTATATATAGCACTTCACGTCCCTAAGCAATGACCTTCCACCATCACGAAGGAGTGAAAGCTGACTCCCATAGGAGTCGCATGGTCTTTTGCTTCTACTTCAATAATTTGATCCAGGCCAACCGGTCCCAGAAGAAAAAAAAAATCCTGTTGAAATCAAGAGTGAGTGGCGTGCCCTCCACACTACTCTGACCAACAGTGACTGCTTGAATCATCTGCGCAGTGTCCTTCGCAGCCTTGACTGCGCGCGTGTAGTATCTCGAAGTTTTTGTATCTGGCACTTCCCACTTTTCTATGTTGAGCTCTCTTCTCTTCCAGTCGAGGTTCATGATAAGAACAGTCCGAACATGACCTTGAGACTCGTCAAGCCACCAACATGCAGTATTCCTGAGACCTTCCATTGTTTTGTGAATTACCAATCTCAACTATGAGCGTTGGCCGGTAAACAGGACCACCTGGAACCACAGGCTTGAATGAATGATCGGGCTGCCTAGTGACCTCACCAGTTTTGAAATCGGCTGCTCCGGTCCCCACAACGTCCACACGGTCACGGAGTCCAAGTAAATAAAACCTGATTCAACGATAAAAGAATTGAGTGCATGACTTACGACTTCATGCGGTAAATGAGTAACTTTCACAATTAGCGTCTCGATGTCAGCACAGTAAGTGAGCTTATTGCGCGTAAATCCGTCGGCATCAGTCACTTCACAGTCATTCTTGGTTATGTGGTCAAAGATTGCATATTGGGCTTCTTCATTTTCCTGAGGTTGCATCAGTACCTTCATTGCATCATTGAATACCTTTTTAATGTATTTCGGTCGACTGCGCATGCGAGCATGTAAGACAAAGTCAGTGTGAACTTGTAAGGCATCGCCTGGTAATCCAATTAAAAACTTTCTGGAGTCATATTTGTGCCCACTGAAGGATGGTGTGCTGAAGATGCGGACATACTGGCGGCACTGGCGAAGTTGAGGAAGTCTGCGCAGCATCGGAGTCGGCGTTTTGTAAGACGGGGAAGCCAGGCAATCTTAAATCTATGTCGTATAGGGCCATATTAGAGCAGGCGATGTCACACGGAAACTTGTGCGAAGTGAGGAGTAACTGGAAGAAGTAGTTGTGAATTGCGGGGCGGCTGCTGCTTAAGATGGGCGCGTGGCGCCACGTGACATGCGCGTTGCTTCTGAATCCAGGAATCTCCCAGCTTGCATGTGACCAAGATATTGTTTCCACAAAACGCACATCCTGGGATTGCAGTAGTTGAAGACTTGCCGACGCACTCGCACTTTCCTTCGATTGAAAACTATTGTAACTACTTTTTTTTAAAATTGGGAAGGATCCTGATTGAGTGGTTAATATTGTGCGCGCACCTCGCGAATATATAGTATGGCTAGTGAAGTTATATTTATTCATACATAGAATTCAATTGTATGTATGAAATGTGAATGCATTCAAAACAATAAACTATACGTACAATAACATTAGGAAGGAAACGTGATCCTAAGGTATACAAATAACAATATAAACGTAAACAGAAAGTAAACACAGAACACAGAACAAACCAATAATCCACAAGAAACACCAAATAAAATCTCTAATCATAATCGAAATATACACAAACGAAACACAAACACAAACATCAATGTAAACGTAATGCAAACCCTGTACCTAACAAATATAACTCATAAACACAACCACATGACTGAAATCAATACAACTCAAGACGCGTGAAAAACTAAAGTGAAATTGAAATTATAATGAAATCAAATGTACCTTGGAAATTTCAAAATTTTATGTCTAATTTCCTTCCAAACTGATTTCTCTTCGCCAGCAATCTCACCATCACGTTGAATTTCATTACTTGAAGAAGAAGTAGATGGACCACTTTCATTATTTGAAGTAGCATGATCATTATCATTGTCATTGTCGTGTATTGTTTGCTCGGTTCTTCGACGTTCTAATTCAATTCCATTTGAACCAGAATCTGGATTCTCAATATCAGTTACATGAGAAGAGCGCATTCTTGCAATATCAATTTGATATTGCTTGGGATATATCCATAATACCAAAGGAGTTGTTGCAAATGTGCAAACTAATGCCATTACAACAAACATTGTAAATACTCTTGGAGATAAAATACCAGCTTGTCTACCAACATTAAGAACAATCAACTCAACCAATCCTTTGCACGACATTAATGCTCCAACCGCAAGTGATTCTCTAAGAAACAATCCATTTACTTTAGCTGCTGCCATTGCTCCGACAAATTTAGAAATCATGGCAGCTACTATAAGTGCGATTGTATATCCCCAAACTATTCCATCATCCAAGAGACCCAAGTTGGTATTAAGACCTGACAATGCAAAGTAAAGTGGCAGGAAAAGCATTGAGATGAGTAATTCGATTTTATCATAGATTGCTTCACGTAAGGCGTCGTTGCGTGGAACTGCCATGCCAGCGAGGAAAGCACCAAAGATGACGTGGACACCGATAATGTCTGTAATGAATGATGAGACGACGACGAGGAGGAAGATGAAAAGAAGGAGAACCTGAGAAGGGTTTTTGGAGTCGAGGGAGTTGGTGCGACGTGCAGCGTAGGTGAGCAGTGGTCGAATGAGCAGGAAGAGAATGAGAACCCAGCCGATCGAAACAAGGAAAATCCAGAGGATGATGATTCCGTTTGAAGCGTTGACGAGGGCGACGGTTAAAGCGAGAAGAATCCATCCGATGACATCATTTGCAGCGCCGGCTGAAAGAACAATAAGTCCAACAAACGTATTGAGAAGTTCAAGTTCAGTGAGAATGCGCGCTAAGACTGGGAACGCAGTGATGGACATGGCGACACCGACAAAGAGACCATAGAGACCAAATGAAACTGGATTCTCGCTTTCGTAAAGAAACTGATCGTAAAGACCTTTTGCGAGACCGAATCCGACACCGAATGGAATGACGATTCCAAGCAGAGCGACCGAGCCGGCTGTGCGCAAGTGTTTGACGATGATTGAAGTATCGAGTTCTAGACCAACCAGGAATAAGAAGAACATGAGACCAATGTTTGCGACGAGTGATAGACCAGCAATAGAAGCTTGCGGGAAGATTGTGTCTGTGAAATTTGGAATACGGCCCATAACAGACGGACCGAGAAGGATGCCGCCGATAACCTCAGCAATGACCCTGGGTTGACGCACGTATCCAAGGGGAACATGGAGAGTGCGGCAGAATGCAAGGATGATGATGAGCTGGACGATGAAGAGGATGATTGGGTTGGAAGGGTCGACGGCGACGGGATTTCGGCCGCTGAAGACGCTGGTCGAGCCAGCAGAGCCGGCCATTGCGTGCGAGTGTGGTGCGAGTGGTGCGAGAGTGGAGAGAGAGTGTGTAGCTGTGGATGTGGATGTGGATGTGGATGTGCAGTGTGGTGGGGGGTGGTGAAGAGGAGGGAGGAGCAACTAGCGAGTGTATATACGTACTGTAGCTCAGTCTTAGCGAGGCGCAGCGCATCACGATATTACGGGTTAGGGCGAGGATGAAACGGTTTGTTGTGGCCGCTGCAAGGAGCCAACGAGGGGCGAGGGGATGGCTGCAGGAGCACGTGTTTGGTGTTTGGTGTTTGGTATGTTGCAGGAGAGCGTGTGAGCAGATGGCTGTCGCGATGCAGTGCAGTGATGCAGTGTCAGTGATGCAGTGCATGTGATACGGGAGAAGACGCACGACGGTGTCACGGTGTACAGCACCGCACAGCACAGTGATTGCAGTGAGGATGCGATATGGGGATCAGATAATCGGGCAAGGGTGTCGTGTGCTGACGGATGAGTGAGCGCATGTGAGGGCAGTGTACTACGCAGCTGATGCAAGCAGAGTAAGTCGGTTGTACTCTGCAAGTCCTGACCTGATGTTGCGGTTTACAGTAAGAGCAACGGCAAATCAAGCTTAGCTTCGGGGCTCGGCAGAAGCGGCGTTAATTGGAATTGGCTATATACGTATACAGTACAGCATGCGGGTCGCCGCGGTGTTCGCGCCTGCACCCCAGCAAGAAGAAGCCCTACAGCCCAGTAGCGCAAAGCCCTGCCACGCGGGCCGAGAAAGCGTCCCGAACAGGCAGGAGACGCGGGCAGCGAGGGCTATAATGAGCGCTAGAAAGCCCTGTTGGGCCCGGAGATAGAGCCGCGCAGGGTAAATGGCGGGGGGGGGGGGTGCGGGGAAAGCGCGGCGGTGCGGTGCGCGCGGTTCTTGTCGCCGGCTATAACTACGACGACGCCGGTCGATGCGCCGTCGCTGCGACTTTGCAGCCCGAGGACGACTCTGCGACGATGGCCCAGCACGCGGAGCAGCCTGAACAAGCAGCGCCGGGCGCAGGAGCGAGTGCAGGCGCAAACGGCAGCGACGACGAGCTCAGCGACGGCGTCGGCGTGACGACACGCAAGTCCAAGGCGTGTCCCGCGTGCCGCAAGCAGAAGATCAAGTGCCTGATGGACCACGGTCCGCCGTGCAAGCGCTGTTCCGAGCGAGGCCTGCTGTGCTCGCCCAGCAAGACGCTGCAGACGA
Source organism: Myxozyma kluyveri (assembly GCA_030568365.1). Classification (NCBI taxonomy): domain Eukaryota; kingdom Fungi; phylum Ascomycota; class Lipomycetes; order Lipomycetales; family Lipomycetaceae; genus Myxozyma; species Myxozyma kluyveri. Next base: position 24,425 of record JAJLTX010000028.1, on the reverse strand, counting down.
TTGTCAAGGAGCAGGCGAGGTACAGTACACTACATCCAGAGAGATAACGAGTGCTGGAGTTCCACCGTATGCTAATCAAACCGTCGTCCAGGTGGAACGCCCGCTCGCTCGTCTACATCCGCGAGCTTGAGGCCGCCCTTGCAGCCACACGATCTGCGCTGCGTCTGCCGCCGCTGCCCGCGATTGTGGGCGGCACCACCACCACCAGCACCACCAGCACTGCGCGACGTGCTCTGCCGCCGGTCGGCACTGTCAGCGCTGAGAACGCACACAAACGCGTCAAGTTATCGCCACTGGCCACTGCCGGCGACCACGACGACGACGACGACGACTACAGCGCATACGACCATGTTGTGGACCATGTTGTGGACCATGTCGTGGACCATGTCGTGGACCAGGTTGTGGACCAGGTTGTGGACGACGTCGCGCACAGCACGCCCGAGAGCGTCGCCAGTGTAGCTGCTGCTCCGATCCAGTCGCTCTATCAAGTCACCGGCAGCTCCATCACGAAGCCGCAGCCGAGCGGGTCGCCGCTGCAGTCAGTTGACTCCATCGACCGGCACCTATCGCTATCTGCAGTCACCACCGCCACTGCCACAACCACCTGCAAGGGATCCGGTGTCCGTGTTGACCGCGACTTTATTGACCGTGGTGTCATTCCCGTCGCCGATGCCGCTCGTTTCGCGGGCTTGTACCTGGGCAGGCTTGATCAGTTCTTCTTTGGTCTCGTGAGTGCACAGCACGCCACGCTGGACTCGCTGCGCCAGACGTCTTCTGCGCTTGCGCTGTGCGTGTGCACTGTGGGCGCACTGCACGACCCGCAAGGCAGTGATGCATACGACAGATTGATTCGCGAGTTGCGCTCGTTGACCGCTTTGCTCATGTACCGGTCCTCGCTTGGAACTGAAGACGTTCGAGGAATGCTGCTTGGTGCGTACTGGATATCAGACATGGCCTGGGTGCTCTCGGGTTTGGCATTACGTAAAGCAACCTCCATGCAATACTACCGGCATCACCTCGACCAGCCGACCACTTCCCCGCAGTCATTTTCGCGTTCTCAGCTGTGGATCATTGCATATGTCTGCAACGAGCAGATTTCAGTTCTGCAAGGCGTGCCTCCAACTGGCATCACTGCAGACTTTATAAACGTCGCAGATCATTTGTCAAGTCCGTTATCAGGTGATGCAGATGCCAGATTCGTATCTCATCTAGAGCTTCTTCAAATCATGGGCCGTGTTCGTGAGCTGTTTGGTTTAGATGTCTCGCGTGCAATTCCATCAATGTTGATTCCACAACTACGTGGATTCGCAGCTGAAGTTGACCGGTGGGGATCAAGATGGTCCGGCAAGCTTGCACCAAATCGAGTGCTCGGACAGTATCCCGCCGAGGCTGTTCGCGTGCACTATCATTTCGCCAAGTTCTACGTCTGCTCGCACGCATTTCGCGGATTACGTACAAATGACACTGACTCAGGCGGCACCGACGGTGTCGACCATATTGCACTTGAGCTACGTGATATGGCAGACAGCGCCATCACGGGTGCGTTCACGATCCTCGATGCACTGCTCACGTCGCCTGAACTACGCGAAGGATTGGTTGGAGTTCCTCATTACTTTCACACAATGTATGCATTTGCAGCTGTCTTCTTGCTGAAAGTGGCAACAAAGTACACGCACCACGTCGCCATCGACGCTGATCGGGTGTCATTGGTTGTTCAACGAGTGTTAGCTGAAGTATTCACCGGCTCGCTATGTGCTCAGCAGCATTTGGTTCACAGAATTTCGCGTGGTCTTAAGCAGATGCTGGTCAGGACCTCAACTGCGCCAACCCAAGCACCGCCAACGCCGTCAGCAGTAATGTTATCGAATCCCCCGGCTGCCTCACCTCTCTTCTCAAGAACACCTGGCTCGCTCGCTCTCCAGCCTCCAGATCACGATGTTGATGCAGTCGTCGCAGCAGCAGCAATGGCAGCAATGATCTCGCCAGGAACATCGACACCATCAGCAGCGACCGCTGCCGCTGCCGCGTTTGAGCCACTCGACCTCGACAAGTTTGACTTTCTGTCGGCCATTCCGCCGTCCTGGCCCACTGACTTCAACGTCATGTAAACTAAAAGTTAGATGTAATACTCTTTTCTGTCTGTCTGCATACAATAAACATAATTACCAATTCCGTCCAGCGGTCTAATCCCCGGTCTCACCCGCCGTGTCTATCAATGTCTCGGTGCGAATCCCGTAAAGTGTTCTGCCCCGCCCTGCATTTAGAGTTTGCCCCGCATTTTTCTCTACCCCACAGTCCTTCTGGGCACCGAAAGTCCGACGATAGCCCGAGCGACTGACTGCTTCCTGGTCCGCCTCATCTGCGGTCCTCCGTGGTCGCTATAAATCCGCCATGCCCCGTTATCGGTCGCTCTCGCCTGCACTCCTACTATTGTCAGTGCAGTGGAGACAGTTAACAGTCAATAAACTTCAAGTAACATCAATTGCACTCAAAATGTCCGCCGACCTCAAACGCGACGCAGAACAGCTCGAGTTTGACGAGTCCGGTCTCGCGATTCCGGACTACGTTCCAGGAACAGCAGAGGAACGGAGATTAGTCTGGAAAATTGATTTATTTCTATTACCCTGTATCTGTACCATGTTTTTCCTATCATACCTTGACAGAATTAATGTTGGCAATGCAAGAGTCGCGGGCATGGCTGAGGATTTGAATCTATCCTCCGGTCAATTTTCCATCGTGCTGATTGTCATGATCATCTTTTACGTCTCGTTTGAAATTCCCACAAAGTCCGTACTTTTCGCTCATTTTGCTTAATCAACTCCACTGTGCTAACATATTCCAGCATGATTCTTTCGCGCTCTCGTCCTTCACTCTTCATGCCAACAATCATGTTCTTATGGGGTGTCGTTACCGCATCAATGTCACAAGTCAAGACTTACCATCAATTAGTTGGATGTCGTGTCATTGTTGGTCTCTGTGAAGCTGGATTTGCTCCCGGTGTTCTTCTTATGTTTTCATCCTGGTACAAGAAATCCGAACAATCGGTCCGATTTGGAATCTACATTTCATCTCCTGTATTAGCTGGCGCGTTTGGTGGAATTTTGGCAGGTGCAATCACAGGAGGAATGGAAGGAGCTCATGGAATTAGAGGTTGGAGATGGTTATTCATTATTGAAGGAGTAGTTACAATTGGATTTTCATTTGTAGTTGCTGCTGTGTTGCTTGACTTTCCAGCTACAACAAGATATTTAAGTGAACGAGAAAGAAAATTAGCAGTTGCAAGACTTCAATATGATTCAATTGTTAACGGAAGTGCAAATGCAAAACCAATTGGACATATCGAAGCGCTTAAGATTGCAATTATCAATTGGAGAACTTGGTTAGTTACTTTAGGTTACATGATTATTACTGGAACTTCAGGAATGTCATATTTTTATCCAACGCTTGTTCAATCATTAGGATATACAGGTACTAAGGTTCAATATATGACTGTTCCTATTTACATGGTTGCAGTTGTATTTAATTTATTAACAAGTTATATTGGCGATAGACAATTACGACCATATCGAGGATATTTAAATGCATTCTGGTTAACCGTGTTAACAATCTGTGCGATTGTTGTAACAACCGTATACAATACTAAAGTTCGATATGCGTTTCTAGTATTAATGACTTCAGCAGTCTGGTCATCGACGTCAGCAACATTAGCATATGGATCAACAACGTTTGCATATATGGATAGAGAAGCACGAGCAGTTGCATTAGCTATTCTAAATGGAGTTGGAACTTCTGCTACCATTTATAATTCATTCATGTTCCCTTCAAAAGATTCACCTAAATATATTATGGGCTTTTCAATCGTATCCGCATTGTCGTTTATTGGTATCTTTGTATTCTTGGCGTTGCAGTACTTGGTCGTCAAATATCCTGGAAAACCGAGAGAAGTTATCGCTGATGTTCCGGAGTCGGAACCGTGAGCAGTTACTCTCCAGTTATCTATTTATTGTTTGATATTTAGTGTTGCGTAAGTGATTGGTTAATATATTGTTGTATTTCGCTATAGCCTAATAAATGAATTCCGTTGAATACGTATCAAAGCATTTAAAATGCGGGGAAATCTGGGGAAATGCGGGGATTAAGAGAGTACCAACTCCTCAGGGAATGTAAATATGTAACCATCCGCCAATTTTCTAACGGTAGCGAATGATGAAACGTACTGAAATAAGCGACGACTAAACTTCTTAGCGTACCATAACTTAGAACTATGCGTTTATTTGATAAATGTGAATCAAGATGGTTAGCGCTTATCGCTTGATGCTTGATGCTTGATGCTTGATGGAGAAGTGCCGAGTGCGAGTGCGTTTGTGAAGTGAAGTGAGTGAAGTATGTACAGTAAGTGACAGGCGCAAGCGCAACCGCGGTTCGTGATGGCATTAAGCCACTATATGCAGCGGGATCGAGAAAAGCCATATAACCAGCATATCCGCACTTCCACTCATGACATGAATGGATCAGTTCAATTCAGCTGTTCAATACTGGGTGAGTAAAGATGGAGTTGAATCTATCAGACATTGACGACGCAAGTCTTTTACATCGTAATAGACTTCCGGTTCGTTCATACTACATTCCAAATACGAATCTACTTCTTTCAGGACGATGGAAATTTCATTACGCAAGAGCACCTCCATTTGCACCACAACCTTCTACATCAATTTCCAATTCAGATTTTAAATGGGATTCTATTCAAGTTCCTGGAATGTGGCAGTTGCAAGGCTATGGAAATCCTCATTATACAAATGTTATTTATCCATTTAATGTGGATCCACCGCATATTCCTAAGGAAAATCCAACAGGTGTATATGAGCGAACCTTTTCAATTCCTGAAGAATGGGAAGATGGATGTGAAATTAGATTGAGATTTGATGGTGTGGATTCTGCGTTTCATGTCTATGTTAATAGCCAGTTTGTGGGATTAGGTAAAATTTCAAGAGGGGCAAATGAATTCAATGTATCGAAAGTTGTCAAGAGAAATGAAGATAATGTCGTAAGAGTTTATGTGTATCAATGGTCTGATGCATCGTACATTGAAGATCAAGATCAATGGTGGTTATCAGGTATGCTAGTTTTTCATTATTTTGATTGAATGGATGCTAATTCTATGAATAAGGTATCTTTAGAGACGTTACATTATTGGCATTTAGTTCAAAGGGTCATATTGAAGATTATGAAGTCAAAACAAGTGTCGAAGGTACAACTGGAACTGTGGATGTTATTATCGCTACTCAAGGATTAATTGAATCAACTTCACTCTCGGCAACTCTTGATAATAATACGCAATCAATGACCGTCTCACCCAGTTCACCAACTGCAACATTTTCATTCACCATTCCCAACGCACGATTATGGACAGCAGAAACTCCAAATCTCTATTCACTGTCACTCACCCTTGGTTCATTTTCAACAGTTCCAACATTCAACATTGGAATTCGACAAATTTCAATTACGAATGGATTAATCTGTGCGAATGGAATTCCACTTGAATTTAGAGGTGTTAATAGACATGAACATCATCCATTATTTGGACGTGCAGTTCCATATGAATATATGAAACGAGATTTATTACTCATGAAATTAAATAATGTTAATGCATTACGTACATCTCATCAACCTAATGATCCACGTCTTTATGAATTATGTGATGAACTTGGATTATGGGTAATAAATGAAGCAGATTTAGAATGTCATGGATTTTTCGAATCAGTTACTAGACCACAACCTGAATTAAAATCAATTGAATATCAACAACGTAAACGACTTGTATTTCCACAAGCAACTTTGTTCACATCCGGTTCTGATGATTGGACTTCCGCTTATCTTGATAGAGCAAAATCTCTCGTAATGAGAGATCGAAATCATCCTTCAGTTATCATATGGTCACTAGGTAATGAATCATTTTATGGAAAGAATCATATCCATATGTATAATTTAATTAAACAAATTGATTCAAGTAGGCCAATTCATTATGAAGCTGATGTATTTGCCGAAACAATGGATATGTGTTCAAAAATGTATACACCACTTGAGTTAATCAAGGAGTTTGCCAAAACACAAGGCAAACATTTCAAAAAACCTTTGATATTATGTGAATATTTACATGCTATGGGAAACGGACCTGGTGCGTTTAAAGATTACATGGAATTAGTGCGAGAATTACGTATTTTTCAAGGTGGATTTGTATGGGAATGGTCGAATCATGGGTTTAAAGCTGAAGAGAATGGTAAAGAATATTACTCAAAAGGTGGTGATTATGGTGATTTTCCAAATGATGGTACTTTTATTTTAGATGGTTTATTGGATTCAAAACATAATCATACACCTGGTTCATTGGAAATGTGTAAAGCTTATGAACCTGTAATTGCTGCCTTATCAAGCGATGGGATGTTGAAGATTACAAGTTATTATGATTTTATTGATTTAAGTCATCTATCAGCCAAGTGGATAATCATTGGCTGTCCGTATGAAATTAATTCAGAGCAAATTGAAATTTCATCAGGTACATTACAAATCCCAAACACATTACCACGTCAATCTTCATATGCACCACTTCCAAATGTTAAATTACCTGATATACCTGGTGAATATTTCATGAATATTTCATTTCATGTAACAGAAGATTGCAATTGGGCTGATAAAGGATATCAAATTGCATGGTCACAAATCTTACTCAAACAAGTTCCACATGTTCCAATCACGACAATTAATAACACTGAATATGAAATTAAAGAAACATTCACGTCATTCTCAGCAATTTCAAGTGAAGTTTCATTTATATTTGATAAATTTGAAGGGAGAATATTAGAATGGACTGTATCAGGAACACAATTACTAACGGATGAAAATAATAAATTGACATTCTGGAGAGCTCCTATTGATAATGATATTCCTGTTGATATGCCATATTGGAAGAATTTTGGATTAAATATAATGAAGTCATCAGTTAATAATGCTATTGTGAGAATCACAGATGAAAATATTATCATTGATGTTGAAAGTACAATTGGTGCAGCTGGATTAGCATGGAAATTTGATTCCACGACGCAATATATTCTCAAAGGATCACAATTATCAATTTCAACTAAATTAATTACAATAGGATTAACACAAGAACGATTTATTCCAAAAGATATACCAAGAATAGGATATGAATTCTCAATTCCAAATGAATTGGTAGAAAATGGTGCGGGTAATGTCAAATGGTTTGGTTTAGGTCCTGGAGAATCTTATATTGATAAATGCTGGGCTTCAAAGAATGGGATATCTAATTCAAAAGCTGAGGAGTTAGATTTTCAATATGATCATCCACAAGAGAATGGAAATAGAATTGACACAAGATGGCTAGTAGTTGGTGACAATTCCAAAAAGCTTGGAATAACAATGACAGAAGACGATATTCCATATAATTTTAATTTCAAAGTTTCAAATGAAGTCCTCTCAAGTGTTGAAAAAGCAAATCATCCATGTGACGTTGAAAGAGGTAATTGGTTTATTCGTATTGATTATAAACAACATGGACTTGGTACTAATGCTTGTGGTCCTGGCGTTTATGATCATTATAGATTATTTATGAAAGATGAATTCCAATTCACTGTTAATCTATATGCTGTTTGATTTATCATTGATTGCTATTTATTTGTATTGTATTCTGATTGCGATGTTTTCAGTATTAGTAAGAAATAAAAATATAACGCGGTCTTATTATTACTTTCAATAAAGCAAGATGTTGAAGAGACGCATCTCTATTAAGGAGGTTGAACGTTTCGTGCTTGGAATTCTTGATGGAGACGCCTGCAATGTTATCTTTGGTATTCATTTTGGTGATATCTATTATTCCTTCACAAACTTGTTCACGAGTAAAGTTGAATGCAAGATTCAGCTGCTTGACTTTGCTGTGATGCGCTCGCTGGACTGTTAGCTGCTGATGATGTAAATCTAATTATCTTCAAAGATAACTGTACTAGTGGCGGAGTCTTGTCTAAGATGAGATTCTTCAAGGAAGTTTCTCATCTATAATGCCTCACACACCGCACCTCTGGTTGCCATGTATTCTAATCCAGCAGATTGGATTGCGACAGATTTCTGGAACCTGGAGACTTGAATAAGATATATGTTACACAAGTGATCCCTCCCGAGAGTACTACTGTATACTGTACGTAGCTGGCTAACAATATAACACCCTAAACCAGCCAACGATCAAACTTTCGTCACAGCCCCAAACCGCTCCGCCGCTCAGTCTTCAACTCTCCAACTCCTCGACTCCGCCACGGCCTCACCGCTGTGACGGAGATACCCTTGTTCAAACCTGAAAATTTCTCTAGGTTACGCTTTGTTTGCGCTCGCTTTTGAACCTCATAACTATTTTCTGATTCCCTCTCCTGGCACATCATGTCCGGGTTCCCACACGACTTCCCCATTCTCGACGCTGTCTTTTGTTCCGTCCAGCAACGCAGCTGATCCGAGTCGCAGTATTGGAGCAATAGCAAGTGGATCCAGCACCATAGACAACGTCAACGCGTCCAATAAAGGCAAGCGTCGCAGATCTTTTGACAGCGCGATTTCAAGTGATCTCAGGCAACTTGCCTTGAACCCGTAACATTCGAGGCTCGACTCTTTAAACTACCAGGAAAACTCGTTGCTTCCTTGGGGAGTATATGACGACAAGAAGCTCCGCGCCGTACGAGAGCTAAAATGGACAATACATCTGAGCGCTTAGCAACTCCATACAGTTTTGCTCATTACCGAGAGATTTTGGCAGCTCGGTGACTTATAATGGATCCATTGGGGCACTCGACACTCCATACTGTCGCAAAATATGTCAGAAATCATTTATTTTCTGTACAATCTTCTGAATCAGCAAGCTCTCAACAGGCCAGAGGTTCTCAGCAGCCAAGCACTTATCAAGTTTCCAGATCACAACAAAGTCCGGCAACTCATACTGGCACAGCAAGGCGATTGAGTGAGGAACAAGTTCAAGTAATCCAAGAAGCAGTTACCGAGCTATTTCTCCTCGATCGCTAAGAGTATTTTGACACGATTATTGATTTGATTCTCTATGGCTGTCATTCGCTGACAGAGACTCTTTGTGGGCAAGTGCGCCACATTCTTGGGGTGCACTACTGCTCTCTTTTGGTAGCGAGTTTACACAAAGAGAACAGCTAAAGAGGAAAACCACTAACTCCTCTGTCAACAGGTACGTGATATTTTTGTTAAATTTTTTATTATTTCTCTTCGATGCTGGTATACACATATATTTTGTTATTTTATTTACATATTTAATGAACGAGTTTACACAAAGAGAACAGCTATAGAGGAAAAGCACTAACTCCTCGGTCATCAGCCCTTCCCTACATCCCACATCTTGTATTCTCGATGCTAATGATACGCCACTCGATGTGCGTATTTGTTCACTATAAAGATCCAGATTCAGGATGTTATATTATGTCAATGATTAGGTCTTTTGATTTATTCAGTGTGGATGGAGGGCGTGCATGTCATTTATTTACACGAAATTTAAAAAAGTGGCTAGTGGAAGAGTTCGAGCTCAAGGTTAAGAGGTGGATAGAGCAATTCAATGAAGCGAGAGCTAAACTAATTAATAAATTTGGAATTAATTAAAGTATTAAAATTAGTTAAATTAGTACAATAATATGAAGTATTTAAAAGGGAATGAAGCTCCATTAAAATAAACGAGAATAAAGTAGGGAAACTATGAAACCTGAGTATCTAGTTGCAGAATGCAACATAATCTAGCAGGGAATCTAAACATATTCTCAATTCATTTTTTGGTCCTAAGGTAGCACATATAAGCTACAATGCATAAGTTATGGATCTCGGTATATATTATCAGCGACCCCGAGAACCATGCAGAACTCGAAGCACTGTGCAGACAAAGCCACGGAGGTGGCTTCGGGAAGTGTGGCCGTGTTGGCATCAGAGGCCGGTGGCTGCAGAAATAGCGGTGCAGTTGCGTCCGTTATTCAGTATGGCGCAAACGCACAGTTAACCCCAGAGAGGAATTGTAATGAATGGCACACAGACGCGGAAAAAACTGTGGAGCACCGGCAGTTTGCGACCTTGCGGAGAAACGCAGCGTCGACCGGTCCAGTCAAAAAGCAGGAGTCCGTTCAGCGAGAATGTGAGATTAAGTCTCGTCGCAGATTTGCAGTTGGCAACGCGTCGACGCGGTTGTGTCCATTGCCGCTGAGGAGCGTTCGGCCGTGTTTGGCGTCGTCGGTGGCTCGGCGCGGCTTGGCCGCGATACCGTCAGCCTGCGATAGGCGGCGGTGGTACAGTAACACTGCCAGATCAACAGCATCTGCAGCTACAAGTATACAGTATAACGGGAGTCCATGATCCACCCCAGTGCGCTCTGCACACGACGCAGACGGCGGTGCGCGCGTCGCGTCGGCACAGAAGCAGGACGCGTGCCTGGCGCGTGGCGAAGAAGCTGTGGCCGGTGCCGGAGCACGGCTTGCTCGCGGCCCTTCGAGCACCCGCACAGGCGTGGCACAGACGAGCAGATCATCGCGCCATCGCGAGCGCGCTTGCACCATCAGCTGGACGACTGTATATACAGCTGTAGACCGCGTGCACCGCTGCACGAAGGTGTGCTTTTTCGAGCAGTGCACGCTGGTTTGCCAGGTCGCACGAACTGCCCTGGCCGGCGATTGGCCGCAGAGCCTCAAAGCCCAAATGTCCCAGCGGAACACTTCTCTGTAGAGTCTGAGGCGCCAAGTCCGTCACCTGCCCTCAATCAGCACCTAAAGCACTTAGGCTTAGCCTGTACAGCGCACTAATTCACGAGGGACTGAATTGCCGAAGGGCTTTGATAGCTAGAGACTTCGTTGCCCAGAACTCGTGCACTCCTTCCCGGGCCCTTCCGTATTGCACAATTTGAAGGCTCGATTGGCAATAACTCGATAAGCACGCCTTTCTCGGCGATGAGATCAAGACTGCCAACGCAATCCAGTCCAAGTCATGATTGGGATTCGGAATAGCTAGCTTGCTGGCCTGCCATAGCTCTAATGTCAGCTATACTACGCGCATTTTGTCGATAGCACTTCTCTTGGCGTGCAAAGCGGGAGTGTCAAGCAATCAAATTGCAAGCTACAGCTCCGAGATGCCGACAATCGCGGCAGTCTATACAGACGCTGCAGAGTGCAGACCCCTTGACCGCCACCCGACCACCCCAGGCGGAATAATAGTTCTGTTTGTGACATCCTCGACTATCTATCGCCTTGGCAACCAAGTAATCATCCGCTGCTCAGCCATGAAGTTCACCACTCCCTCGACCGCCATCGATATCTTAAATATCTGCTCGCTCCCGATTTTCACCATCGCGGCGTTCTGCGAGACCACCATCTCTTTCCTGCACTCGTTGTATCGTCGACAAGCTTCACAATGGCTGACTACTACGAGGAAAAGAAAGCCGTCGACACCGAGAAGGTCACGACGACCGTCACCTCGGCCTCGATCGACAACAGCGATGACTTCGCTCACCGTGACAAGATTATCAGTCGGCTGAAGATGATGAACAAGACTGGTGATACTGGTGACGACGATCCTCTGGCTGATAGATCAAACGAGTATCTCTATGAGAAGCTGATGGATATGAGCATGGAGCACGCAGTTCAGATTCTTGCTGATGCTTTCGTCGCGCACGAGGGCGATGTTAACTTCGACACCGAGACATACGAAAAGATGAAGTTGCTGCTTCAGGGTCCCGAGGCTTATGGAGAAGATCTCGATACATATGAGCTTGATACGCGGTTGGAAGCTGTTGTTATTGAGTACCACTCCCCTTATCCCGAGGTTCGCGCTGTCACAGATCCATTCGATGATCCCACCATGCCAGTCGAAACCATTCGTGCCTACGTCCTTGGATCTTTATGGGTTGCTATTGGTGCGTTTATCAACGAGTTCTTCTACTATCGTCAACCGTCGCTCAATCTCAGATCGACTGTCATTCAACTTTTACTCTATCCTTGCGGCAAGGCTACACAACTGCTTCCGGACTGGGGATTTTCCTTCCGTGGTACTCGCTATTCTATTAATCCCGGTCCATGGTCGATTAAGGAACAAATGATGGCAACAATTATGGTGAATGTTGGTACGATTAACATAATGTCTTTTCTTATTGTTCTATCAATCAACTCGACTGACATGAATTTACAGGTGCTCAATCTTCAAACTGGATGGCAATGACAGTTGCGCTTCGTCATCCACGTTTCTTCCATTACGAATGGGTTGACTTTGGTTTCGTGTTCCTGATGAATTTTGCGTCTTTATTTTTTGGATATGGTCTTGCCGGAATGATGCGAAAACTGGTAATCTTCCCAGTCAGAGCTGTTTTTCCCAATGTTCTCCCAACACTCGCTTTGAGCCGTGCGCTTCTTATCAAAGAAACAAGAACAAGTGTCAACGGATGGACAATTTCTCGTCAAAAGTTTTTTTACGTCACTTTTATCGGCTCATTCTTTTACTTCTTCATCCCAAATTTCCTTTTCCGCGCATTGAGTTCTTTCAACTGGATCACTTGGATTGCACCAAGCAACAAAAATTTAGCTGTGATTACTGGATCATTCATTGGTTTTGGTCTTAATCCTTGGCCAACTTTCGATTGGGCTGTTATCAACTATGGTAATCCACTTGTCTATCCATTCTTTGCATTTATGAATCGTTTTGCCGGTGTCGTGCTTACTGGTTTGATTATGGTTGCTCTCTACTACACCAATTATCGCTTCACAGGATACATGCCAATAAATTCCAATGCCATTTTCGACAGCTCCGGTGCTGAGTATAATCTTTCAAGAATCATGGTCAACAACGTGTTTAACGAGGACGCTTACCATGCCTACTCTGCCCCTTACATGTCTGCAGGTAATTTACTCGGAACTGGTGGTCTCTGGTCTGTTTACACTTGCACTTTCGTCTATACTTGCATTACGGAATATAAGCTCCTCGGTGAGACTCTCAAGCTTATGTGGTTGTCAATTCGCCATCCTCGTCGAGCAGCACTTCAGGACTTCAATGATCCGTTCTCTAAGCTTATGGCACAGTATCCCGAGGTCCCTGATTATTGGTATCTGGCTATTTTCTTGATCGGTACTGGTACAGGTATTGCTGCACTTTACGCCTGGCCTACCACTGTTCCATTCTGGACAGTTCTCGTTATCTTTGCCTTCAATATTGCTATGCTTATGCCAACATTGATTGTTTTCTCACGTACTGGTAGCTCGATGGGTTTCGGTGCATTCTCTGTTATTTTGGCTGGTTATATGGATCCTGGTAATGCCATCACCAACGTTATCATTCGTATGTGGGGTTACAACATTGATGATCAAGCTGAGAGTTTCATTGCCGATCAAAAGATTGCACATTACTGTCGGTAAGTTAACAAAAATATTGCAATAACCTCATCGATATGAATTTTTTACTGACTGTATTCATAGTATTCCACAAAAGGCTTCATTCAGAGCACAGTGTTTGGCTACATTAATTCAATGTTTCTGCACTGTTGGTGCCGTCGAAGCTCTGATGACTTCCGTTCGTGACTTCTGCAGTCCAACTCAAATTGATCGTTTCGTTTGCGCTTTCCCTCGTACAGTTTATTCGGAAGCCATGATGTTCGGTATCATTAATCCCAATCGTGTTCTCACCAGTGTTTATCCACAGCTTAAGCACGCTTTCTGGATCGGAGCAGTTGTTGCAATTCCTTTCGCTTTAATCCAACTGAGATATAAGGATGCTCTCAAGTGGCTTAATCTCAGTCTTGTCGGATATGGAACAATTATGTGGGGTTCTACTTACAACTTGTCATATTATATTCCAGGATTCTATGCTGCTTGGTTCTTCATGTACTTCCTTCGTCGCCGTTACACTGCCTGGTGGACCAAATACAATTACATTCTCACATCAGGTCTCTCAGCAGGTGTTGCATTTGCAGGTGTTATTATCTTTGCCGCATTACAATATCCTCAAGTCACTTTAAGATGGTGGGGTAATAGTGTGTATACTAGAGGTATTGATTTCCAAAGAGAAGCTGCCCTTTTGGATATTCCACCTGAAGGATTCGGTCTTCCTATTGGTCAATTTTAAGGTGTTATAGAGGTTTGCATTGTATTAATTGTATCTGTTATTTGATGATTATATCAATCTTAAAAATGAATTTAATGATTTATTTCATGAAATAATGTGTACCGTAGACAGCTTTTGTTCCTTAAGCTTTTATCGTATCTTACTCTACTTGCCGGAGATTCAAACGATGATGCGTAAGAAATTGATTTCTCTAAATAACCAAGAGAAAATCAACACTTATTTTTTAAGTTGATTTCATTGCTACAAGTTGTTCTAATTCAATCACGACGAGCTAACTGTTGGCAGCCAGAAGAGTTCAGTTTGGAGCGACGTGGGAAGGGGTTGAAATCAAGTTCGGCGGTGTTAAATGTGAAATGTTATTGCGAGTTACGTCAATTAAGCGAGTTAAAGAATTTCCAAGCGCCTTTTAACTGTTAAATCTGTTTCAGATTGTGCCTATAGGATGTGTGTTAGTTCTCCTGAGAGAATGCCTTGCAAATGTACGTTTATACTGCTATTTGCCGACTGTGGATGGAATTGAGGAACTCGCTGTGAAAGGCATCCTTCCCATTACAAGTCTGGTGTGCATCTCGGTTGCGTTTTCACTTCGTATATGTGGTTGTACAACAGCTTCGGCGAGTAGGTGTGTACGTGTGCTTTCTGGGTTGCTGTTGCTAGTTTCATCAACGAGTTCTTCTCATATTGTCAACCGTCTCTTGCTTTGCGTTCAACTGTGGTTCAATCATTACTCTATCCATGTGGTCTTGCAACACAGCTTCTTCCTGATTGGGGTTTTACTTTCAAAGGTACTAGATATTCAATTAATCCTGGTCCATGGTCAGTCAAGGAGCAAATGCTTGCCACAATCATGATAAACTGTGGAGGCCAAGACTTAAATTGGATGTCGATTGCAGTTGCTCTTCGTGCTAAGGCTTTCTTTAATATGAAATGGGCAAATTGGTTTTACTTATGTTACCAATCTTGCAAGTTTATTTTTCGGTTTTGGACTTGTCGGTATCTTGAGAAAACTTTTGCATTTTCCCCGTCAAATCAATCTTTCCAAGTGTGCTCCCAACTTTAGCTCTGAGTCGTGCTCTTATTTTACGGGAATCTGGAATGTCAATTAATGGATGGACTATTTCTCGCAATAGATTTTTTTACATTGTATTTGCATGTTCTTTCGTTTACTTCTTCATTCCTTCATTTTTGTTTAGGAGTCTTAGTTTGTTCAATTGGATGACATGGATTGCACCTCAGAACAAGAATTTAGCTCTCGTCACTGGTACATTTGTTGGTCTTGGACTTAATCCATTTCCATCATTTGATTGGGCTGTTATTGGTTATCAAAATCCGCTGGTTTATCCATTCTTTGTATATTGCAACTACTACGCTGGTGAATTCCTTGCGGGTATTTTTGTTCTTGCATTATATTATACAAATTATAGTTATACTGGATACTTCCCACTCAACACCAATCAAATTTTTGATCGATATGGTGCAACATATAATGTATCACGAATTGTTGAAATAATCAATTTGTCGAGCAGAATTATTTGTAGTATTCACCACCATTTATTAGTGCGGGTAGTCTTGTTGGTCGTGCTGGTAATTGGGCTTGTTATTCATGTTTATTTGGCTATATTATTATTAGTGAATGGCGTTTATTATGGTCTACTTCCAAGTTACTTTATCAGTCAATCCGTCATCCATTCCGTGAAATGCTAGATCAATTCGATGACGCTCATAGTCGAATGATGCGCAAGTATCCAGAAGTACCAGATTGGTGGTTTTTGGTTTTTTTCCTGCTTGGTGGTGGTTTATCGATCGTTTCTCTTTACGCATGGCCTACCACGGTACCATTCTGGACATTATTAATGATTTTCTTTTTCAATTTGTCAATGTATATTCCAATGTTTATCGTCATGTCGAAAACAGGCTTAACAATGTCTGTTGGAGCATTCTCTGGTGTTCTTGCCGCATATTTGGTTCCAGGAAATGTTACAGCAAGTTTAATGTTACGTATGTGGGGTGGAAACATTGATGGAAGAGGAGAGACCTTTGTTGGAGATCAAAAACTCGCGCATTATGCGAAAATACCGCAGCGGGCTGCGTTTAGAGCCCAGATTGTGGCTACAATTATTCATGCAGGTGTAGGAGTGGGCGCTGTGGAAGCGTTGTTCCATTCAGTTGATAACTTTTGCAATGTTCATCAAGTTGATCGGTTTGTGTGCCCGTTTTCAAGAACTGTTTATTCGGATGGTATTACATATGGTGTGATTAACCCAGATCGTATGCTTGGTACTCTATCCATATTTGAAATATTCATTTTGGATTGGCGCATTAATTGGAGTTCCTTTTGGTATTTTCAGATTATATTATCCCAGTAAATGGAAAGGATTCAATATTGCAATTTTCGGATACTCGGCTATGGAATGGAGTTATAACTATAATCTGACATATTATACAAGTGGACTTTACGTTTCGTTTTTCTTCATGTACTATATTCGAAACAAATATGTTGTATGGTGGACAAAATATAACTATATTTTAGCATCAGGATTAAGTGCCGGAGTTGCATTTTCAGGAATTATCATTTTCGCAGCTCTTCAATATAAACAAATATCATTACATTGGTGGGGTAACTCTGTATATATGGCAGGTGTTGATTATCAAGGAACTTCATTATTGGAAATTCCAGAATCAGGTGTTGGTCCCGCTATGGTGAGTGGCACTAGTGATTTCGATTGATTTGCGATTGTAATTATTTAGTTTAAAAGTTCAAATGCGCATATATTGTAACTTGTATATTCAATTACATCAAAATGATAGCATTAAATAATTTTTGTAGTACATTAGCTGAGATTGAATGAATAGCTAGGGTGTAGCCAAGAAGAAAGAGAAGAGAAAAGAAATGAGCTGGACATAGGAATCGCGTCGCGCAAATAATACTGAATACATGGAACAAAACACTCCACTCACGCTTACACTATTTATGATGCAGGTGACAAACGGCGGCGTTCCTTTGCGCGGATCTACAGTGTAGCTGAACTAATATGCAGCTTGCTTGCTCTGGATGACTGCAATATTGTAAACATGAACATATAGAGCATCACGCTTGATGTACTATATATAAAGTAGATTGCTGCATATTTTCAGGTTTGTAAATCATCAGTGGGGGGTAGTTCCGTGTTTATGTCCCCGTGATGCTGAGTGTGCACGTCAGCAGCCCAAGTCATTATCTTGGTACTGGGTAAACCTCATCCAGTGCAGCGCGGCCTCAACTAGTGCACTCCATACTGTAACTGAAAAAGTCCCACACCCTGCATGATTCTTCTTTTTTCACATGATGCAAAATCTTACGGAGGCCTCTGTGCAAGCTGGTGAAGTTGGAATTAATCTCCCGTTTCAGTACAGTAATGCCAAGTGTACATCTAGGTCTTGATTGCGGGGAATGGTACGATTTGAGTCTCTGAATTCCAAAGCCGGAACTACTCAGTCGAGGGAGGTCTCGTGGTCACGGTGGTGAAGACGGAGCAGATGAGTTTATGGGAAGGCTGTTTGTTTATTGTGAGGAAATGTTGTTTGGGCGCGTTTGCGCATTGTAATGCCAAGACGCGAGGTCCGGTAGATGGTCCCCAAGAGAGGATTTTAAAAGAGAAAGTCCGGGAAGGTGTTCGCGTTTTGAGGGGACGGTAATTTTGGTGCGGTATTTCCTAATTCCACGACGTGCAAACATGAAATACTGTAACCATATACAGCTGCGAGACTCGCTCCCATCTCGCTCCCATCGCATTTATACTCTTCTTGCGCAGCTTGGCAGTCGCAGGTTTCTTCTTCGTGCCGTACCAAGCAGTATATTCTGTTATGTTTACGGGGACAGATCAGCATGCTTGGTGTGATAGAGTCATGCAGAGGACAGCCGTGCATTGCAGAGTAAGTTGCCGTTCGTGTGCCGATCGGTCGACCACTTCGCTTATATGACCACCCGAACCCGGAACGGCTATTGAGTACGTGTTCTATTGTTCTGCATCGCTCGAGTGCTCGTGCTGACAGTGAGACCGAGCAATATAGATTGACTGAGCGGTTGTGGTGCGGTCTCGGAGGGAGGTCTCAGGCCGGTCGCGTGGACGATTGGGTGGTTTTGATTGAACTGCAGACTGAGCGGACCTGTTGTGGACTTCAGACACTGCGGCTCGGGTGGCAACTGGCCCATCAAGGCTTCCCCGCATGCCGGCGCGCACAAGCAGCAGCAGCACCAGCAAAGGGCAGTAAAAGGGCAGGCAAACGGGCGCGGGACGGGGGCACTGTTCTTGGCGCGCAGAGCGGCCAATCAGAGGGCCGCAGCGAGGCGACGATCGGGCGGTGGCAAGTGACAATGGCACTGCACCGAGCTGCGCTGCACAATCCCGTGAGACAACACCATTAAGCGTCGCCTTGTCGGGCTCTGGGCTGCGTCAACTGCGCCAACTCGCCCAGAGCGAGTGTCCACCCCGCATTTGCGCCGCACCGCGCTGGGACCAAACCGCCGCAGCACCAACTGCGCCAGTTCCCGGCTCTGTCTCGGCTGCCCGCCGCACCAATGGCTACTCCTCCGCAGCAGCAAGCCCGTGGACCAGCAAGGCCGGCACCGGCACTGCGCTGCTGTTTACGGCCGCCAAGTGCCCGGCCGGCGTCTGCAGCTGCTCCTTCCGTCGGCCGCCGGCATTTGGGCCCTGTACGGCAACTCTCTCGACGAGCAATTCGGCCTGCACACAGCTTGCACGGTGCACAGGGCGGACTCAGAGTCCAGGACTCCACACCTTCGTCTGCCCTCGCTCGGGCGCAGATGGCGCCACAAACTCCGGCTGCAGCTTACTCTGCCGTGTATCCACTGTTGCATGTGCACAATTTGTACAGTCCTGCCTCTCGTAGGGTCGGTCTTCCCCGCACTTCCCCGCTTCCCCGCAGATTAATTCTCTGTGGTAGAGTCCACTTCGACTGCTTGCTTGAACTTGTTATAAGTACTACAGCGGCCGCCTTCTCTCCCTGCGAAACCTGCCTGCCCTCTGTCATCCACTGTCCCGTACGTATCGGTCTCCCCTTCCCCCACGCATCCTTTTCCATTCACCACTCGCTTCAGTATATATCACCATGGACGAAGAAAAGGCAGTTTCAACATTCAAGGCCGACGCCTCCTTCATCGAGGCGAAAGCTGTCGTCCTCGACGAAATTCGTCACCGCACTGATGTCGCCGCCATCGACGTCATCAAGCAGCTCGAGCCTATCCAAAGGACCAGCAAGACCATGCTCATGCTCTATCTCATCTGTGGTATCACTTTCTTTGGCTCGACAATGAGTGGATACGACGGTTCGCTCATGGGGAACATGCTGGCGCTGCCTTCGTTCAGAGAGCAGTTTGGCGCTGATATTGTCGGTATTAGAGCCGCAGTCATTTCAAGTACCTACTCCTTCGGCGGCATGGCTGCCCTGCCCTTCATTGGACCTGCTGCGGACACTGCTGGTCGCAGATATGGTATGACTGGCGGTTGTGCGATTGTCATTGTCGGTGCTATTGTCCAAGCACTGTCTGTCAACCGTGGCCTCGGTCAATACATTGCCGGTCGTTTCCTTCTTGGATTTGGTGCCACTATTGCCACCTCTGTCGCTCCCGCATATGTTGTTGAGTTTGCTCATCCTGCTTATCGTGGAACTATTAGTGGTCTGTTCAACTGCTGTTACTATATCGGTGCTCTTATTGCTGCTGCTTCGCTTCGTGGATGTCTTCACTACGGCGACAATCGATCCTGGACTATTCCAACTTGGATTCAAATGCTCTGTCCTGGTGTTGTTATGGTTTGCGCTCCATTCTTTCCTGAATCGCCACGTTGGTTGTTTGTCAACAACAAGGTTGATGAGTGTCGAAGAATCTTGGTCAAGTATCATGGAAACAATAATCCTGAGTCGTTATATGTTCAGCTTGAAATGGTTGAGTTTGCTGAAGATCTTAACCACGATGGTGCTGACAAGCGTTGGTGGGATTACCGTGCATTGTTTGCAAACCGTACTCTCGTTTATCGTTCAATTTTGTGCGCCTGTGCTGTTAGCACGTTCTCTCAATTCACTGGTCAAAGTGGTGTCACCTATTTCTTGCCTGCCATGTTATCGTCAACTGGCATTACCAATCCCACAACAATTTTGAACATCAATCTCGGTATTACAATCATCTCTGGTGCTTCTGCTGTTACTGGAGCCAGTCTTATGGATTACTTTGGACGTCGCAAGATTCTCATTACCTGCTGCGCAACTCTTGATGTTTTCTGGGTCATTCTTATCGGAGGTACCGGCGCTTATTATACTCTCGGCAATGAGACTGCTGCAACTGCAATGATTGCTTTTGTATTCTTGATTAGTATCGCTTATTCATGCGCATATACTCCTCTTCAGGGCATGTATCCAGCAGAGGTTCTTTCTTTTGAGCAACGTGCAAAGGGTATCGCCTTTGGTCATCTTGCAGGAAACGCTGCAGTTATGATTAATCAATTTGCTTTCCCAATTGCCATGCAGCATATCAAATGGAAGACTTACTTTATTTATATTGGAACCTGCTCTTTCATGGTTGTTTACTATTACTTCATCATGGTTGAAACTAAAGGACACACCCTCGAAGAATTGGATGAAATCTTTGCATCTCCAAATCCAAGAAAAGCGTCGCTTGTAAAGAAGGAACAAGTTAGAGAAGTAATCCAGCATGCTAAAGAGGAGCTGAAGACTGTCTAATCAATACATATATATATATATATATATATATATATGTTGGGTTTAATTTGCGTGTATTCTACCATTGTTTCGAATAATTGAAATGTTTAATTCCATTTTCACGACTGTAAACCTGGCATGAGCCACACCACTACTTGAATCCCTCGCTATATTTCAAGCTAAATGTGAAATTCATTAGAAATCCTGTAGTATTAAAGTCACATATAAAATACGTGCGGTAACTTGTAGACTTAATTGAATATGGCGTGGAAAGCTGTAAATTTGGAGCGGTTGCAGCGGCGGCGGTGGCTGTTGCGTGAGAACAAAGAAATGAGTGTGCAATCGAGCTAGACATTGATACATCACATGACAAACCATTAATGAAAAACTCGCCTCGCCTCTAAAATTCACAAAGAAGTGATTCAACACTGCAGAACGGGTGACAGCATCGCCAACATGTCCATCCAACTTGCGCACACAATTTCTGTACTGAAGTTAAAATAGATTGACGACAAACTCTGTACCGGCGATGAGACGGAAGATTCCGTTGGGAGTTCTGATTTCCGCGTCCGCTCTGTCCCTGTGACCTAACTCCCAATATCGCATACCCCACCGGGCTCTGATAATCTTGTGCAAGCTATATTTTATTGCGCCAACATGAAAATTTCACAAATGCAGCTGAGATTTGTTTTGTGCTGAGTGCCATTGCAGTGGTGGACAAATGTATTAAGTACTGCATTTGTTGCGATGATGTGTGCGATTCATCGCCGCCGATCCTGAGCGCTCATCAACGCATTTGAATAGAGACTGAGATCGGCGTCGTGAAATTGCGGTGCGAAACGACCAGTTATAAGGTGAGCACCGCTGCATTTACTTACAAAGAAAGACGATAAGTTTGTACACACAAACGCATAAATAGTAGTGCAAGCAAACGCCAAACACTTGGCTGAATGAGTTGTTCGCGATCGAGTTCTTGGAGAGAAACACTGCCTGATTGAACAACTGCCGGGCCGATCCGACACAGCTTTGCATATTCGCAGAATGCAGCATATGTGCTACGCCTCAACGATTTCGTCGTGCAATCGGAAGCCTGCTCAGCCGTGCTCTGTCGCGGCGACCCGCTCTGCTGCAGGCCGTTTGGCTTGGCGATGCCCAGTCGAGGACCGCGCGCCGTGCGGGGTTGGGAGACACTGACGAAGCACACGATGGGACGACCAGCGGCCAGCAGCCAGCGGCCCTCTCCACAGCGGCTCGGCAACTTAGTCACGCGCAATGGGCGATCCACAGCCGAGATCGTCGGGCATGGCTTGTCTTGGCCAGGGCGGGCTCTGCGAACAGCGGAGTGCGTGCAGCGGAGAGTGTGGACTGCCACGGCGACTGCTCACTGCGGCGCCTCGCGTGCGATCGCTGCTGCGGCGGTCTCGCTAATCCACCATCGACCCGTGCTCCACTTCCAACTCCCACCTCCCAAGTCCCAAGTCCCAACTCCGAACTCGCAAGACCTCGAACCGTCGCAGTCCCGTCCAGCACTTTTCTGCGCTTCCCGCAGCACCGGTCCTCGAGCACTCCAAGTGAACCGCCAAGCTGCGGGGAACTGCCCCTCCAGTCCACGAGTCCACCGCTCGACCTTCCCCGCATTTCCCCGCAAAATGGTCCCTCGACAGGCTCCGCGGCGGCGCTTTAACTAGCGCTGTTTCCTGCTTCGCGAAACTTGCCGTCACTCATCCATCACCCGCTTCGACCCCCCAGCCCGAAAATCCCGCAATGGACACCGCAAAGCCCTCTTCCACGCTCAAGGAGTATGCGGCAAGCCACGTCGAGAACAAGGCCGTCGTGCTCGACGACATCCGCCACCGCACCGATGTTGCTGCCATCGACGTCATCAAGCGTCTCGAGCCCGTCAACAAGCTCAGTCGCATTATGCTCCAGCACTATCTCATCTGCGGCATCACCTTCTTCGGCGCCACTATGAGTGGTTACGACGGCTCGCTCATGGGTAACATGCTTGCCCTTCCTTCTTTTCAAGAACAGTTCGGTGCTGACATTGTCGGTACCCGGGCTGCTGTCATTTCAAGTGTTTACTCTTTCGGCGGCATGGCTGCATTACCCTTCATTGGACCCGCCACTGATATTTTTGGCCGTCGCGTTGGCATGACTTCTGGTTGCGTCTTTGTTGTCGTCGGTGCTATTATTCAAGCGCTGGCTGTCAATCGCGGACTTGGCCAGTACATTGCCGGTCGTTTCCTTCTTGGCTTTGGCGCTACTATCGCTACTTCTGCAGCACCTGCATTCATTGTCGAGTTTTCTCACCCTGCCATTCGTGGAACAATTACTGGTCTTTACAACTGTTGCTACTACCTCGGCGCACTCATTGCTGCTGCCTCTCTTCGTGGATGTTTACACTTTGGCGACAACAGATCCTGGACTATTCCAACTTGGATTCAAGTAGTCTGTCCCGGTATGGTTCTCGTTTTCACTTTCCTTTTCCCAGAGTCACCTCGTTGGTTATTTGTTAACGGCAAGATTGACCAGTGTCGCGAGATTTTAGTCAAGTATCACGGCAATGGCAATCCGGAGTCTTTATATGTTCAACTGGAGATGGTGGAGTTTGCTGAAGAGCTCAAGCATGACGGTGCCGACAAGCGCTGGTGGGATTACCGCGCACTTTTCAACAGTCGTGCTGCTGTCTATCGTTCAATACTTTGTGCAACTGCCGTTAGCACTTTCTCTCAATTTACTGGTCAGAGTGGTGTCACTTATTTCCTTCCTGCCATGCTATCGTCCACCGGCATCAGAAATCCAACAACAGTTCTCAACATCAATCTTGGTATTACTCTTGCTAGTGGTGCTGCTTCGGCTACCGGTGCAAGTTTAATGGATCACTTTGGTCGTCGCAAGATGCTCATCACTTGCTGCGCTACTCTCGATGTTCTCTGGGTGATTATGATTGGAGGCACTGGTGCTTATTACACTCTGGGTAATACTACTGCTGCAACTGCAATGATTGCTATTGTTTTCTTGATTGGTATCTCATATTCCGCGGGCTATACTCCCCTTCAAGGCTTATATCCTGCGGAAACCTTGTCGTTTGAGCAGCGTGCTAAAGGAATCGCATTCGCGCATCTTGCAGGAAACGCTGCAGTTATGATTAATCAATTTGCTTTCCCAATTGCAATGCAGCATATCCGCTGGAAGACTTATTTTATTTACATTGGAACCTGTTCTTTCATGGTTGTTTACTATTATTTCATCATGGTGGAGACGAAGGGCCACACTCTCGAAGAATTGGACGAGATCTTTGCTTCCCCGAATCCACGTAAGGCTTCGCTTGCTACAAAGAAGCAGACTAAAGAGGTAGCTGAACATGCACAAGAGGAACTTAAGACTGTTTGATTGTTGTTGTATTTGTGTCTATTAGCTCTAATATTGATTTCTTTCATTATACTGTAATGGCTTTGTAGTGAGTTAGCACCCCTGAAGTAGCATGTACCCGGGACCATGCCGCGTTACCGTTTCTTCTTCATCACGGTCGTGGCTTCATTCATTTGGTACTTCTT